>JANQBM010854932.1:0-13761 GCA_025594535.1 Erythroxylum domingense | reverse complement strand
AGATGAAACCCTCCACTAAAGAACCACTAAAGTTAAAGTTGAACAAACTACCTGATCATTTAGATTATGCGTTTTTTGAGGAGTTAAAATTGCCGGTAATTATTGCATCAACTCTAGAGGTGGATCAAAAAGAAAAGTTGTTAGTGTATGACCTGAAGTGATCTAATGAGCTTAGCCAAAGAAGATGTAGAAATAGAAAGAATAGCTTATAGAAATCATTGTAGAATGCAACTGAGAGAGTTATAGCGAGATCGATAAACAGAGGACTTAAGAGGTCATATTGGTACCGAAGAATCACACATCATGGCAGACGAACCAAGGATGATGTTTGATTATACTAGATCAGACTTGACAAGAGTGGAGTCCAGCATTGTCATACAAATTATGAACTCCAATAATTTTAAGATCAAGTCAAATATCATACACATGGTGCAACAGTCTGTCCAATTTGATGAATTACGAGATAAGGATTCGAATACACATATATCAAATTTTCTAGAGATTTATGAAATTTTCAAGATAATTGGAGCTAATGATGTCAAGATAAGAATGTGGTTAGTCCAATTTATATTAAAGGGAAAAGAGAAGCAAAGGTTAAACTCAATGCCACGATCAACACTTATGAAATGGGATCAAGTGTCAGAGAAATTCTTATTGAGGTACTTCCCATTAGCAAAGATTGCAAAGTTGAGGAACAATATCTCCTTTTAATCTTAGGTTGATTCCAAAACACTATATGATATATGGGAGCAGTTCAAGGAGATGTTGAGAAAATGCCCACATCATGATTTACTACTTTGGATGCACATCCAAACCTTTTATAATTAGTTGAATCAAAATGCAAGGCAGTCAATAGATGCAGCAGCTAGGGGTACTCTCAATAATAAGACACCTAAAGTAGCTTAGGGTTGTATTGAAGACATGGCAATAAACAATTATCAATGGTGTTCTTCTCGAGCCAAAATTAATAAGCCAAGGGGGGTATATAAAGCAGATGCAGTGGAGTAGTTAGTAAAACAGGTGGAAGCGCTAATAAAAAATATCGATAGATTGACAATGAATCAATAATGCTAAGTTATGCATTGAGAAGTGTGTGGGCTAGAGCACTCAAATCAAAACTGTCAAGTAGTATTGCTCGAGCATATAGATTATATAGGGAATGGTCTTAGGCCCCAAACCAATCCATAAAGCATCATATACAATCCGAGATGGAGGAATCACCCCAATTTCTCTTAGGGGAATCAAGGTTAAGCAAGGAACAACCCTCTACTACGATTTCAGCAACAAATTCCTCAAACTAAAAAGCTTACTCTGAAAGAGAAGATGGTAAAATTTATTTAAGAATTAGACATGAGACATCAGAGAATAGAGGCTTCTATACATAACTTGGAAGTTTATATCAACCAACTAGCAAAAATATTTGAAAGACCAAAGGGGAGTTTTCCTAATACCATAGAGACAAATCCTAAATAACATGTGAAGGCACTCACCTTTAAGAGTGGAAAGGAATTTCAAGTAGATAGTAGGATCCAATGTGAGGAGGAGGATCACTAGAAGAGTCAAGAAAAGGATAAAGATATAAGACATCCTTTAAAACTTAAAGAATTTTAGCCCACCATCCCACATATAGCAAAGTTGAAGAAAGATCGTATGGATGAGCAATTTGGTGAAATCCTTAACTATAAAAAAAACTTCATATTAACTTACATTTTTTTGAAGCTCTTGTACAGATGCCTATGCAAAATTCTTGAGGGAGTTACTATCTAATAAGAGGAAGTTGGAGGAATTGGCAACTGTGAGACTAAATGAGGAAGGCTTGGCAATCCTGCAAAACAAGTTACCTAAGAAGCTTTAAAATACAAGGATTTTTACTCTCCCTTATTTTATTGATAATTTGTAGAAAAAGCTTTAGTTGATTTGGGGGCTAGTACAAACTTTATTCCCTATAAATTATTTCAGAAATTAGGATTAGGGGAACTAAGACCCACTAGGATGAGTATTCAATTGATTGATGGATTTGTTAAATATCCTAGGGGTATCATTAAGGATGTACTCTTTAAAATTGATAGGTTCATCTTCCCAATGGATTTTGTAATACTTAATATAGATGAAGATATAGAATTAACTTTGATTTTAGGTAAACCATTCCTAGCTATAGCTAGAGCCATTATTGATGTTAGTTATGGCAAACTAGTTTTTAGGGTGGAAGAAGGAAATGTCACTTTTAAAATATCTAATACTATGAGACATGCCCTTAAATATGATGATTCTTGTTATTTTATTGATATCAATGATTTTGCAAATTCAGACATTACATAGGAAATTTTGTCTAAAGACGTGCAAAAATTATCTACGGTTACAGATGAGAATGCAAATGAGCCTAATTAGCCACTAATCATGCAAAAACTTCTTCCATTACTGGTAAGAGAGATATAAGGGAAGTTTACCACTGGCCACATAATTGGCGATATCTGCAAACTACGGTGTAGTCAAACTCTCAAGTAACATTAGAGTTTCATTGGGGAAATTCTCGTTAATATCATTACTAGGCTTACATTCCCCTCCCTCAATTCTGGATAGGTGGTCAGCTACTACATTTTCAACTCCCTTTTTATATCTCACTTCTAAGTCGAATTCTCACAAAAGTAACACCCATCGAATTAACATGGGTTTTGCATCTTTCTTGTTGAAAATTTATTTCAATGTCACATGGTTGGTGAATACAATTACCTTTGATCCCAAAAGGTATTGTCAAAACTTATCACACGCATATACTATTACGAGTAATTCCTTTTCTGTAATGGTGTAATTCAGTTGGGGTCCTGCAAGAGCCTTACTAGCATAATAGATTGCATGCAACTTCTTGTCTTTATGTTGACCTAAAACACAACCTATGGCCTGATCACTTGCATCACACATCACTTCAAACGACAACGTCCAATCTGATGGTGAAAAAATTGGTGCTGAAATTAATGCCTCCTTTAGAGTATTGAATGCAGACATACACTAATCATCAAACATGAAGGGTACATCCTTGACTAAGAGGTTTGTTAAAGGTCTTGCAATTTGTGAAAAATCGTTGATGAAATGACGGTAAAACCCAGCATGACCTAAAAATCCTCGCACACCTTTTACATTACTTGGTGGTAGGAGCTTCTCTATCACCTCTGTCTTTTCTCTGTCGACTTTGAACCCTTGATGTGAGATTTTTTGGCGTAGCACTATCCTTTCTTGTACTATAAAATGACATTCTTCACACCTTTGAAGCACTCTATCCAAATTAGTTAAACACAATTCAAAAGAGTCTTTAAAGACTGAAAGGTCATCCATGAATACCTCCATTATATCTTCTATCATGCCCGTGAAAATTGTCATCATGCATCTCTAAAATGTGACTGGGGCATTGTAGAGTCCGAAGGGCATCTGTTTGTATGCAAATGTACCATAAGGGCAAGTGAATGTGATTTTCTCCTGGTCGTCAAGGTAGATAAAAATTTGATTGTAGCCTAATTACCCATCTAAGAAACCATAGAATAAATGGCCAGCTACCCTTTCTATCATCTGGTTTATGAATGGGAGAGGAAAGTGATCCTTCTTAGTCATCGAGTTAAGCTTCCGATAATCTATACATACTCTCCATCCTATGACTATTTTTGTAGAAAATACTTCTCCAATTTCGCTTTCTATCACAGTCATTCCTCTTTTTTTAAGTACACATTGCACTGGGCTGACCCACTCACTATTAGAGATGGGATAAATTATCCCTGCATCGAGGAGTTTAATGATTTCTTTCTTGACTACCTCCTTCATGTTATGATTCAATCTTTATTGATGCTCCTGCACCGTTTTACAACCATTCTCCAAATTTATCCGGTGCATGCAAACATTCGGACTTATTCCTTGAATGTCATCAATCTGCCATCCGATAGCTTTCATCCACTTCTTGAGGACCTCCACCACCTTACTTTCTTATTTTTCACTCAATTGGTTGGAGATTATTATTGGTAAGATTTTACTTTTACCAAGAAAGATATACCTGAGGTGTGCGAGTAAAGGCTTAAGTTCTAATATCGGAGGCTTCTTTGAGGATGGTGGAGTTGGTGCTTCGGTCCGAACTAATTTCTCTTGATGCACTGGAACATCTATTCCCTCTATCTCATCATCTTCTGTAGATTCAGGATTCTGGTGTTCATTTTCATCCTCTGCTTCCAAGGACTTCACTTCTGTAATGCAACTCTTAATTTGTTCTCGTGGTTGGTGATCCAATATTTCGACCTTTATGCATGCACTGCTCGTTATTGGATTCTTTAAGGCCTTATTTATATTGAATTCAACCTGATCTTCTCCTATTCGAAGTGTCAATTTACCTTCATGGACATTAATTATGGCCTTCCCCAGATTAATTAAAGGTTGACCTAAGATTAGTGAATAGTTCTTATCTTCTTCAAAATCTAGAACCACAAAATCTACTGGAATAATGAACTTGTCCACTCGCATCAATACATCTTCCACTATTCCCAACAGTCTTTTAACGGACTGGTCTGCCAATTGAATTAACATAAAGGTAGGCTTGACCTCTCCCAATCCCAACTTCCTGAATATTGACAAAGGCGTAAGATTGATGCTAGCTCCCAGATCACACAAACATTTAGTGAATTCCATTTCACCAATCACACAAGGTAGTGTGAAACTTCCTGGATCTTTCAATTTTGAAGGCATTTGACTGGTGACTATTGAATTGCAAGTGCCAGTCAAGGCTACTATCTGATTTTCCTCCTAATACGCTTCTCAGATAATATATCCTTTAAAATTTTTACATATTTTGACATATTTTCTAATGCCTAAAAAAACGAGAGATTGATCTGTAGCATCCTTAGATTCTCAACGAACTTTGTAAATTGTTTTTCTAACTTCTTCTTTTGCAATCATTGAGGAAAAGGTACCTTGGGTTGATATGGTGGAGGTGCAACATATGGAGGGTATTTGCTCATGTCTACTTCCTTCTCCTTTTCCTGATTCTCCTCTACTGGCTGGGTGGGCTTCTCTCTTATCCTTGTGGGCGGTTTAATTGCCTTCCCACTTCGAAGTGTGATAGCTTTTAGCTACTCCCTTGATTTTTGTCCTAAAGTGTTGGAATATTTTCCAACTTCTACATAAAAAAGGAATTTGTCAATTGACTCACTTAGGCTTCTAAATTATGAATGGAAGATGCATGACTCTTAGTGACTTGCTCAAATTTATCTTCCAACTTCTTATGTGCATCATCTAAAGTCCCAAGCTTTTCTAAAATTCTGTCCAATTTCTCCATCGAGCTTGTTTTGTCCTTTTGGAAGCTTAGTTGTCTTTGGGGTCTGGACTGCCCTCCATTGTTGTTATTAGACCAGGAGAAGTTTGGGTGATTCTTCCACTAGGGTTATATGTGTTGGAGTAGGGATTATTAACCCCTCCACGTCCAAATTGGGCTCCTATGTAATGAACTTACTCCGGGTTGTCTTCTCTCATCAAATAGTAATCCACCGTATCATGATCCAACTGGTTGTATAGCTCACATTTCAATTACGTGGCCTTTACCATAGCTAAGGATGACACCTTCATATTACTGAGTTGTCACGTCAAATTATCGATCTTAGATTGCATCTCCGTCATCTGATCAATGGCGACAACTCCCTTTTGCTCCCTAAAGTTAGTGGGTTGCCTACTACATTCATTAGCCCATAAGTAGCTATTGCTAGCCATCTCCTCTATTAATTCCTCTGCTTCATCGACCGTCTTTCTCATTAAAGATCCTCCCGACATCGCATCGATGGTGCCTCTAGTCTGTGGGTTTACTCTGTTATAAAATGTTTGCAGCAGGAACTCCTTAGGTAAATTGTGGTGTGGGCATCTCCTCTGCAAATCCTTGTAATGCTCCCATGCTTTATAAATAGACTCCCCATCACTTTGTTGGAAATTTGTAATTTCCTTAATAATTTTGATGGTCTTTGTTAATGGGAAGTACTTATCTAAGAAGGCACGCACTAGCTGGTCCCATGTCGTAATGTTAGCAGGGCTCAGTGAATGATACCAAGCCTTTGCTCTATCCCTAATCGTAAAGGGAAACAGCCTAATTCTCACTGTGTCTTTCGACATCTGATGATACCGGATAGTATCACAGATCTCGAGAAATCTCACTATGTGAGCACTCGGGTCTTCATTTGCAAGTCCATAGAATTGGACGTTCTGTTGAAGCATGTTCAGGACGGCTGACTTAATTTCAAAGGAGACTGCTTGAACAGGCGGTCTAGCCACTCTTTAGTTCACAGGATTGAACCCTGGCCTCATAAAATCCATGAGGGTCCTCTGTTGTTGCCTACCAGGGTTGACTTTTTGATCTATGTTACGTTGGAACTCCTTGACCATTTGTGCTTTCTCAAACTCTTCTTCTTCTTCTCGCCAAGCTTTCCTAAGGGTTCATTCTAAATATATTATTTCTAAATCTGACGTCTCAATTGCGTAACTCAAATCCCTCATGACTTTTTGTTCACGTAAGAGCATGATTTCTAAGTAAAACTAACTAAAAACTAAAACAAAAATTAAAGACTATCCTAGCACTTTAAACTCTAGAACTAAATTGCCTTCCCTGGCAACGGCGTCAAAAACTTTTTTGCCTGAGGTTACACGCGCTAAGTTTTACTATTTATAACCTTAGTAAATTCCACAATCACACGAGTCGTTAATGTAGTACCTAAGGTGTCGATCCCACGAGAAAGGGAACTAGTCCTAAAATCTAAAGGCAGCTAAGTTCGCAATACCTAATTAAACAACTACTGCAGAAATTAAAATTAATCAATAATCAAATATGAGAAATTAAAGCACCAATAGAATGAACAAAAGCCAACTCACACAAATAATCTGAATTTCAACCTAGAAGTGACCAATTGAGAGAAAAAGGGAATTTATTTAAAATTAAAGAAAATCTACCCAATTATGAAATTTCTGACTTAAAGGGCCTAGAAGATCCTAAGGTGAATTACTCTCTCTCAAGTAATTAATAATTCCTAATTAAAATTATGGAAATTATGATCTCTCGATCCACAATTGGTCCAAATCCTAAATTAATTGTAACGTTGTTTATTAACCTACCAGGAATCTATGCTCGATCTCTTGTTACATGACTCTATCAGTTTGATTCAATTCTCTACCTATCGATTTACCTAACTCTCGTTAACCTAAATAGACGATTTTCACCGGCTCACTCTCTCAGTTTATTTCCAAGTTATGAAGAATCAAATTGAATCACAATTAAATCGAATAATAACACAATCAGATCAATTTTATTAATCTCAAGAAGAAAAACTCGAAGGTGAGTTTAGACAGAAAAATCAACACTAAACAACAATATTTCTAATCAATCTCCAAATTTCATACATCAATGAAATCGAAATAAAGTCGGAATGGATCTCGAAGGTCGCAACTGTGGGAAACTACCTATTCCGGGAAGTACATCGCGTCAAACTTGCCTCTGTTCCTCTCTTCCTTTATCTCCTTCCTCGATCGCCTGATCTCTATCTAGGTCTCTCTCAAATTTTTACCAGAATCTCTCTTTTGTGTAGCTCTCTTGGCTTTCTAATGTCACCCGGTGGCTGCTAGGTATTGTTCTATTTATTTTGTAGCAGCCCTAGGTCAAACTCAGGGTCAAAATGATCCGAAAAATTACCCAAAATTTGAGTTTTTGTGTCAGCCCTGCCTGCCACGATCATGGCCGACACTTTTTCCTTTCTGTCACGATCGTGGCCTGAAGTGCACGATCATGGCCTGACTTGACGCTCTCAGTCACGATCGTGGCTTCTGGTGTACAAACATGGCCTGGCTGCCTTTGACTCTTCTTCTTCTGTCACGATCGTGGCCTCTATGCACGATCATGGCCTGTGTCTTTTAGCCCGAAACTCTTCAGATCTTCATTGTTCTTCCCTGTTTACCCTACAACACTAGCACACACATCAAGGTATCTCAAAATTATACAATTTAAGTTCAAACTAATCCATAAAAATACTTAAACACAAAACTAATCTAATTTAATCCTAAATGCATACTCAACACTCAATTTAACACAAAATGCATAACAAATTAAACGCTAAAACATCATACATAAAACTACTATCATTGATTCCCAAGCACGGGCTCCCTCCTTCAAGACTTCAAAGTTGGGGCAAACTACTAATTTACCATCCATATCCTTCGGTGGTGAATAGCTTAAGGTTAAGGGGGTTTGTTCCTAAATACTTGCTTCCAAGATTTCGTAGGAGGTGCAGCTGAGGAAGAAGGGATTTCTAGGACATTAAGAGGAGGATTATTAGTGGAAGAAGGATTAAGGATGGGGGAGGGCAAAGTTGGAAAGTCAACTGGGAAAGGGGATAGCGTATTGGTCATTGTGAAAGTTATCATTAGATAGGAAAGGGTTAGCTTTTGGTTGTGGTTTGTCAGAATCAAGGGATGCTAAAGTAGAATGCTTGAAGGACGGGATAGTGATGTATTTGGGAAAAGTCAATTGTGGCTTTAGGATGAAGCTAGTTGGTTGATGGTAAAGGTTGTGCAGGAATTGACAAAGTGGTGGAGGATGTTGGGATGCTGAGTAAAATGCATAAAGAAAGAGGATGTGGTAGCAATGAAGTAGTGAAGTAACTAAGTAGTGTGAGGGTCGGGGTGTTCAAGGGAGAGGGGAAGAAGAGACATGGCTGCTGTGCTTATTAAGGAGTTAGGGAAAATTAGAGATATATAAATGTGTATAGTGATTGTGTAAGTCCCTGTAAATGTGTGGAGATTTCAAAAATATTGTTTCTGGTCGTATGAAGTTACAAGCTCATGTATGAAGTTACAAGCTCATGTATTGTGTAAGTCCCTATTGCCTTGTGAAATCACAAATTTTTGTGTTTTTGGAGATACATAGTCACCTACCTAATAGTGTATGTTGATCATGTATATTTCATAAACCATAGTTTTCATTATAAAAGGATGTGAATTGAATCTAAGAAAGAAAAGATGTGACAATTTTGATTAAAGGATGAGGAAAACATGAAGAATACTTCACAAGATCTAATATATATCAACATTCAATCCAACTTGTAAAAATCTCCATTAGAAGAAAAAGGGAAATTTGGAAATATGATTTCTTTATTTTCTAGTTGTTATCCTCCATATTTGTCTTTGGTTTTGTTTTCCATGAATAGGAACTAATTTGTTTAGTGCCTAGGTGTGATGAGCCCTAAGTTGTGATAACAATATGATTTGATCTTTTATTTAATGAAATTTTATTGATTGATTTATTAAGATTCAATAATGCATTATGTTCTTTTTCTAATATATCTGAATTATTAGTTCATAATTGATAGTTGTGATTTGTAATGTGTTTTAGGGTTTGATTTGTTAAGTAATTAGTGTTATTTTGAGTGTTTAGTGTGTATTTAGGTTTCAATTCTGTTAGTTTATGTGTTTAATTGTTTTTATAGGTTATTATGAATCTTTGAGCTTAATTTGTATATTTTTTAGGTACCTTGATGTGTGCTAGTGTTACAGGTAAACAGGGAAGAATATGAAGATTTAAAGAGTTTCGGGCTAAAATACATAGGCCACGATCGTGCACATTGGCTACGATCATAATAGAAGAGGAAGAGCCAGTAGCAGCCAGGCCACGATCGTGCACCAGGGGCCACGATCGTGATAGAGAGAATCAAATCAGGCCATGATCGTGCACTTCAGGCGTGCCCTGCATCGAACTGACACAAAATTTCAATTTTTAGGTTTTTTTAGACCGTTTTGACCCCAAGTTTAACCTACAGCTACTATAGAATAAATAGAGCAATACCTAGCAGCCACCAATAGTTTTTAGAGAGCCGAGAGAGCTATGCAAAAAGGGAGATTCTGCAAAAATCCGAGAGAGACCTACAGAGAGATCAAGCGATTAAGGAAGGAGACAAAGGAAGAGAGGCACAGAGATACATTTGACGCAACGAAGTACCCAGAACAGGTGGTTTCCCATAATCGCTACCTTTGAGATCCATTCCGACAGTATTTTCTATTTTTTATTTCAATTTCATTAATGTATGATATTTGGATACTGATTAGGAATATTGTGTTTGAGTATTAATCTTTTGACTAAACTCACCTTCGGGTTTTTTGTTCTTGAGATTAATAAAATTTATTTGATTGTGTTTTATTCGATTTATTTGTGATTCAATTTCAATTCTTCATAACTTGGCAACAAAATGATAGGGTGAGTCGGGTGCAAATCATCGTTTAGGCTTACAAGAGTTAGGTAAATCGATAGATTGAGAGTTGAATCAAACGGGTAGAGTCGTGTAACGAGAGATCAAACATAGATTTTTGGTAGGTTAATAGACAACTTTAGAACTAATTTAGGTTTTGGAATTGTGGATCGAGAGATCGCAATTTTCATAATTTGAATTAAGGATTATTAATTAGGGTTAAGAATTATAACTCGAGAGAGAGAGTAATTCACCCTAGGACGGTCTAGGCCCTTTAAGTCAAAAATTACATAATTGGGTAGATTTTCTTTAATTTCGAATTAATTCCCCTTTCTCTCAATTGATCACTCCTAGGTTGAGTTTCAGATTATTTGTGTGAGCTGGCTAGTTTGTTCATTTTTTTGGTGCTTTAATTCCTCATATTTGATTCTTGATTAATTTTAATTTCTGCAATAGTTGTTTAGTTAGGTATTGCGAACTTAGCTGCCGTTAGATTTTAGGACTAGTTCCTTTCCTCATGGGATCGATACCTTAGGTACTATGCGAACGACCCATACGCTTGCGGTAATTACCAAGGTTATAAATAGTAAAACTTAAAGCATGTAACCTTGAGCGAACAAGTTTTTAGCGCCGTTGTCGAGGAAGGCAATTTAGTTCTATAGTTTAAGGCATTAGAATAGTTTTTTTCTTTTTCTTCTTTTATTTGTTTTATTTTTTGGTTAGTTTTACTTAGGAATCGTGCTCTTGCATGAACACAAGAGTCACGAGGGGTTCGTGTCGTGCAGTGGAGACTTTAGATTTAGATATAACTCGTTTAGAACGAACCTTTAGGAAAGCTCGACGAGAATAAGAAGAAGAGATTGAGAAAGCACAAATGGTCGAGGAATTCTAAAGAAATATGGATCAAGAAGTCAACCCTGGTAGGCAACAACAGAGGACCCTCACCGATTTTATGAGGCCAGGGTTCAATCCTGCAAACCAAGGAGTGGCTAGACTGCCTGTTCAAGCAGTCTCCTTTAAAATTAAGCCTGCCCTCCTGAACATGCTTCAATAAAATGTCCAATTCTATGGACTTGCAAATGAAGACCCGAATGCTCACATCATGAGTTTTCTCGAGATCTGTGATACTTTTTAGTATCAATAGATGTTAGAAGATGCAATGAGAACTAGGTTGTTTCCCTTCACGCTTAGGTATAGAGCGAAGACTTGGTATCATTCACTAAGCCCCGCTAACATTATAATATGGGACCTGCTACTGCATGCCTTCCTAGATAAATACTTCCCACTAACAAAGACCACCAAAATTATTAAGGAAATTACAAACTTCCAATAAGGTGACGGGAAGTCTATTTATGAAGCGTGGGAGCATTACAAGGACCTGCAGAGGAGATGCCCACACCACAATTTATCCAAAGAGTCACTGTTGCAGACATTTTACAATGGAGTGAACCCACATACTAGAGGCACCATTAATGCGGCATCGGGAGGATCGTTAATGAGAAAGACAGTCGATGAAGTAGAGGACTTAATAGAGGAGATGGCCAGCAATAGCTGTTTATGGGCTAGTGAACGTAGTAGGCAATCTACTAACTTTTGGGAGCAAAAGGGAGTTGCCACTGTTGATCAGATGACGAAAATGCAAGCTAAGATCAACAAGTTAACACAACAACTCAATAATATGAAGGTGTCATCCTCAGCTATGGTAAAGGCCGTGCAAATGAAGTGTAAGCTATGTGGCTAATTTGATCACGATACAGTGGATTGCTATCTGATGAGAGACGATAACCCAGAGCAAGTTAATTATATGGGGACCCAAGTCAGATGTGGAGGGGGTAATAATCCATAATCCAACACATATAACCCTAGGTAGAAGAATCACCCTAACTTCTCTTAGTCTAACAACAATAATGAAGGGCAGTTCAGGCCTCAAGGGCAATCAAGCTTTTAGCAGGATAAGACTAGCTCGATGGAATCTAAATTGAATAGAATTCTAAATAAGCTTGGTACTTTAGATAATGCACACAAGAAGCTGCAAGAAAATTTTGAGCAAGTCTTTAGGAGATATGCATCTTCCATTCATAATTTAGAAGCCCAAGTGGGTCAATTGACAAATGCCTTTTCTATGCAAAATTTTTGAAATATTCCTAGTACTTTAGGAAACAAATTAAAGGAGTAGTTAAAAGCTATCACATTTCAAAGTGGGAAAGAAATTGAACTGGCCACAAGGACAAGAGAGGAGACTGACCAACCAGTAGAGAAGAATTAAGAAAAGGGGAAAAAGTGGATATGAGTGAATACCCTCCATATGTTGCACCTCCACCATGTCAGCCGAAGGTACCTTTTCCTCAACGACTACAAAAGAAGAAGTTAGATGAACAATTTACAAAGTTCATTGAGAAGATGAGGACGTTACAAATAAATCTCTCATTTATTGAGGAGTTAGAACATATGCCAAAATACACAAAATTTTTAAAGGATATATTATCTAAGAAGTGTACTTAGGAGGAAAATCAGACGGTAGCTTTAAACTGGCACCTGCAGTTCAATAGTCACTAGTAAAATGCCTTCAAAATTGAAAGATCCAGGAAGTTTCACAATACCTTGTGTGTTTGGTGAACTAGAATTCACTAAGTGCTTGTGCGATCTAGAAGCTAGCATCAATCTTATGCCTTTGTCAATATTTAGGAAGTTAGGACTCGGAGAGATCAAGCTTACCTCGATGCTAATTCAATTGGCAGACCAGTCCATTAAAAGGTCCTTGGGAATAGTGGAAGATGTACTGATGATAGTGGATAAGTTCATTATTCCAGTAGATTTTGTGGTTCTAGATTTTGAAGATGATAAGAACTGCCCATTAATCTTGGGTCGATCTTTTATGAATATGGAAAAGTCCATAATTGATGTTCACAAAGGTAAATTGACACTTCGAATAGGAGAAGATCAGGTTGAATTCAATATGAATAAGGCTTTATGTAACATCCCATCACCGATGGGAAGGGTAAAATGGTAATTTTGAGTGGCCCATGGCTGTTTAGAAAATACCCTACATGATCATGCATATATATACACGTGAACAGTGATTTTTACACATGAAAAATGACTGTACATGCATTCATGACATTTCCCGGTATTTTTTTTTTTTTGAATAAATGTAATTGTTACGAAAAGTATGATTTTTGTGCTTGAAAATTTAAATTGGAGTGTCTTTGTGAGTTTTGAATTTTTGGAGATTTTTAGAAATTTTTCTGGAAATGTTCGGGGTACTTTTCAGGACTAGGAAAAATGCTAAGTGGTAGACTGACTGGTTACCGGTAGGAAAAAGCACTGTCCAATGGTACTGAAAATTTAGACACTTGAATTTAGGAATTATTAATTTGAGCCATTGGAATGTTTGGAGTAAAATTGGAGTAGAAATTGGAATTGAATTGGAAGGAAATTAAGTGAAAAATTGAGAGGTTGACATGTGGCAAGTGACATGTGTCACTTGCCTATCATGCCACCATGAAGTATACTTGTAATA
>JANQBM010854918.1:0-13763 GCA_025594535.1 Erythroxylum domingense | reverse complement strand
GCAAGTTTCCAAGAATTGCCATTTTGGGCAACAAGTATTCAAGATCATGAAATACATGTTATGTGGGTTTAGTTTGGCCCATTCTGATGTCAAGTGCACTTAGACTAAAGACTTCTCTGGCCTGCCCACTAGTGGCATGGAGCTACTTCATGGACTCTCTCATGTTTACGACTACACAAAACCACTAAGTGGGATTGTACTAGTTCATTATGTTTACGACTTCACAGGATCATTATATGGACTGTGTTAGTTCGTTCTGTTTATGAACAATTCCAGATCATTTTGATGTGATTATGTGTTATTAAGTTTGATGCATACATGACTTATAGCTGAACATGATTTGTTTGTCCGAACACGGTTTTTGAGAAACAACAAAGTTCTGATTTTTCAAGTGGTTTTCTAAATTGCATATTTCAATGAGTTTTGAAAAAGTTCCTGCTTATTTCTTGATGATAAACTTGCTACCCACGAGCTTTAAGCTCACTCCCTCCCAATTCTGTTCCATTCAGGTGAAGAACAAGAGAGTCAATAGTCAAGAGTCAAGGCAGCACTCCAGTCTGCACATATTCTTTGTATTCTTAAGTTAGATTTTTGGAGAGCTTAAGGCTTTAGTCTCCTTTCAAGCTTTACTGATTCAAGTGTATTGATGTATTGTGGTTTGGAAGGTTATTAAAGCTTGTAAAACCAACATTTGTTCAAGGATGAATGAAATATATGTATGTTCTGCTTATGATTATGATAAATGTTAAGTTTTCACGTTGTATGATTTGATCCAATGAATTTGAGTCTTTGAGAAGCAGTTAAGGTTTAGGTTTGTGTATTTCTGACCTTGGATTTGGATGAATGAGGGTGTCTGGAAGGAGTTAAGGCTGCATTTAGTAAGGCAGATGCAAAGGAAGAACACATACGAAAGGAATCGTCTGTACTGATGTTACAACACAGACGCAAAGGAAGATATAAAGGAAGGGTATCGTCTGTGCTGACGTCACACACAGACACAAAGGAAGACAGACGCATGAAACATAGTTGCAAGGGATCGTCTGTGTTGACGTCACACACAGATGCAAGGAACACAGACGACACGTCATAACACAGACATAAGGAATCGTCTGTGATGACACGTCATAAGACAGATGATAGTAAAGCAGACGATAGAAAGGCCGACTATAGAAAGGCAGACGGTAGAAAGACAGACGATAAGAGAGGGGTCAACCCAGACAATGAAAGTCAACTATAGATGATAAAACCCAGATGATAGACCTTAGGCCATAAGTAATCATAGACGATGGGCTAACTAAAGATGATATAAAGAAGAAGTTAAGTCAGTATTATTGAACCGTCACTTACTTGGAATTAAACACATAATTCACTAACACGACAAGATGGTAAGAAGTGATCAAGATGAAGTTTCAGGTTAAGGTTTGTCCTGGAGAGGGCACTCCACCCTTGTGTGATGCACGTCCAGATGTCACTTAGGATGTCGACCACGTGTCTCACAAGAGGCAGGGGTTCAACATTGTCTCTTGTAACCCTCATACAAATATAGATACAGAGAGTGAGACTGTATGTAGCATTAATAAAGGTCTTGTTGATAGAAGTTTATGGCATACAAGACTGGGACATCCATCTGATGTTGTAATGAAGCATATTGCAGATTGTAACAAATTTGTTAATAATAAAGAGTTCTTGTGTAAAATTTGTCCACTTTCTAAACAAGTTAAGAATGTTTTTCCAATAAGTCATACCAGAGCAGCTACGGTTTTGAATTATTACATGTTGATATTTGGGGACCATATAAGGAAATATCACTTTATAGAACACATTATTTTTTGACTATTGGCGATGACAAAAGTAGATGTACCTAGATTTTTCTAATGAGACACAAAGTACAAAACTAGTTATTTGCTGGAAAAGTTTCTTGTATTTGTCCAAAGGCAGTATGATGGTATTGTGAAGTTGGTTAGAACGGATAATGGTTTTGAATTCTTGGGTAGCTGTACTCAATAAATATTTAGTAGTAGGGGTATTGTTCATCATAAAACTTGTACATATACTCCTCAATAGAATGGTGTTGTGAAGAGGAAGCATAGGAATTTGCTTCAGGTGACAAGGGCATTATTGATCCAATCCAGACTTCCCAAGAGGTTTTGGGGACATAGTGTTTTACATGCAACTTATATCATTAACCGATTGCCAAGTCAGACTCTAAATTGGCAATATCCATATGAATTGCTATTTGGGAAGCAGCCCAATTATACAGAGTTAAAAGCTTTGGATGTTTGTGTTTTACCACGTATACTAAACTTATAAAGACAAGCTAAACCCTAGAGCTTCTTGGTCATTCTCCAAGGCAGAAGGGATGCAAGTTGTATGATTTGTAAGACAAGAAGTGTTTTATCTTTAGAGATGTATCTTTCCATGAGAGTGTTTATCCTTTTAAACATTCAATGGTTACTAATGATGTTCCTATGTTGCCTGTTATATTACCTTCAGTATGCAGGATGATCATTTTTCTCAAAATCTTTTTGGCGATCCAATTGCAACTGAAGGTGACACAGATGTTTCTACATCAAATTCAAAAACCTCATCTTTAAAGATGAATGATACAAGAGCCACTACAGATTCTGTTGTTGCTAAACCTATTAATGTAGAAATTGAATTGACAGTAAGAAGTAATTTAGCTAGACAAAAGCCTTCTTGGCTTAATGATTTTGTGTCCCACGTATATAGAAGGCCCTCTTATTTGAAGAGCACAGATATGCAATCTTCTTCAGCTTATAATCCTAATACCTATCCTTTTATTGTCAATCCTGACTTCAGTGCACCTTATGTTGAATTTCTAGCTAATGTCACTGCTATTTAGGAACCAACATCTTATTTTCATGCCAGAAAAGATCCTAATTGGTTTATAGCTATAAATTCAGAGTTGGATGCTCTTGAGAAGAATGGAATATAGGAGCTTACACCATTACTCGAAGGAAAGAGGGCTATCGGTTCTAAGTGAGTTTACGAGGTGGAATTGAAGCCGAATGGAACAATTGATCTTTTTAAGGCAATATTAGTCGCCAACGGTTATAATCAGATTGTTGGGGTTGACTACAATGATAGTTTCTCACCAGTCGCTAAAGTTGTTATAGTGAGAATTTTGTTTACACGTGGTTGCTAAAAATTGGCCTTTGCATCAGCTTGAAATCAATAATGCTTTCCTTTATGGGTTCCTTAAGGAGGAAGTTTACATGCACCCACTAAAAGGTTACACTAAAGCAGCCCCCAAATGAAGTTTGTAGATTGAAAAGGTCTTTATATGGTCTTAAGAAGGCTTCTCAACAATGGAATGCAGAGCTCACTTTCCAGTTGCAGAATTATGGCTTCAAACAATCACATAATGATCATTGTTTGTTCACTCTCACAAATTCTACTTATTTTTTGATCATCTTGATTTATGTGGATGATTTGCTATTAAGAGGTGACTCAAAGATGGAAATTCGTAAGGTGAAGGAGCTTTTAGATGCTGTTTTTACCATAAAAGACCTTCAATATGCTAAGTACTTCTTAGGTCTTGAGATTGCAAGATCATCTTAGGGTACATACATCAACCAGAGAAAATATGTGTTGGATCTGATTGAAGATGTAGGTTTGATAGGTTGCAAACTTGCACCTACACCTCTATAGCGAGGTTTACCTTTGACATCAAACAATGGACCAATTCTTCAAGATCCACAACGTTACAGACAGTTGATAGGGGGGCTATTGTACTTGGGTTATACTAGGCCAGACATAACTTTTTCTATGCATCAGTTAAGTCAATTTGTCCATGCACTTATGGTTGTTCACTGGTAGGCTGTATAACATGTCTTGCATTATTTAAAGGGTAGTTCTTCTTTGGGTTTGTTTTTTCCTGCTGTGAATTCTTTTGTACTTAAGGCATATTGTGATGCAGATCGGGTTGCATGCCATGATACCAGACATTCTGTTTATGGTTTTTGTGTGTTTTTAGGATCTTCTTTGATTTCTTGGAAATCTAAGAAGCAGACGATAGTTTCTAAATCCTCAGCCTACATAGATTATCGCAGTATGGGTTCAGTTGTTTGTAAGCTTTTGTGGATTTCTTATGTTCTGCTAGATTTTCAGATTCTAGTTACTTTACTTATTCCATTGAGATGTGATAATCAAACAGCATCACACATTGCCGCTAATCCAGTGTTCTATGAATGAACTAAGCACTTAGATATCGATTGTCATATAGTTCGCGAGGAGCTGAAAAGTGTTTTCTTTCGTTATCCCACACATCTTCCTCTACGCAGATTGCGGATATTTTCACTAAATCTCTTCCAGCTCCTGTTTTCACCAACTTTATCATCAAGTTAGGCTTGTTTAACTTTTTATAAGCTCCAATTTGAGGGGGGATGATGAATTATTTATTAACAACTTTCTAGTTAGAGTTAGTTAGTACAATTTTTTGGTTTTTAGCTGTATAGCACATTTATATAACGATGTACATATAACATTTTTTGGATTAATACATAGAAAGTTCTCTTATTCTCTTCTTCTCTATTTGCTTGGTAATTAACTTTGTTCAACGTGTGAGTGGACAGCAGGCTCTGAATAAGCTTAAGTGTAGAATTATAGTTTCTACCTACACAAGAACTCATGGCTAAAATATTAGTTTTGCTTCTTCTACCACTCATCTTTTCCTACAAATCTTCATCTTCCGCATCTGACAGATTTAGCAAAGGTTCATCTTTATCAGTGGAGAGAAAAAGTGTTATCTTTATCTCAGCTGGAGGAATCTTTTCTATTGGATTCTTCCAAGTTGGCATCAACGCTTATTGCTTTACAGTGTGGTTTAATGAGCCTTTCTATTCAACAAACTGTACTGTGGTTTGGATGGCAAATCGTGACCAACCTGTTAATGGCAAAGAATCAAAGGTCTCTCTGCTAAGTTCTGGTAATCTTATTTTATATAACACTGGTGGGCTCAAAGTTTGGGCTACGAATATAGTCACCATCTTTTCTGCATCTCTCCATACACGACGATGGTAATTTTGTACTATCCAGCATAGAAGGAGAAGACGAAGTGTTGTGGCAAAGCTTTAACTTTCCCACAGATACGCTCCTTCCTCCGTAGGCACTAGCTTTATTTTGATAATGATAACATTCTTCGTCTTCTTTATAATGTCCCTGTGACTTCAAGCATTTACTGGCCAGACCCTGAGCTTGTGTCCTAGGAAGCTAGGAGGTCTAATTACAACAATAGCAGAATTGTCGATTGAAACTTCTGAGCAAAAATATCCAAAATCCTGCTAACGAGAGAACAATAAGAATAATTGAAGAGGGGTAGAGTTCTATAAAAGAGTTGTCGTGAAGTTGAGAGAGAAGAAAGGATTGCATTGGCTAGTGCATTTTTTAGATTAAATTCTTAAGGAAAGTAATCTAAATACCAAAGGGTGATGGGATTTAGAATCTAAGTAAAGTGTTACTACTTTCCTTAGATTAGAAAAGCTTTTACTTTTCTAACTACTCAAAAAAATGAACCAAACATGATAATACAAATTTTAGGAAAATGATTACTTTCCCAAGCAAGAATCCATGCCAACCAAACAAGGCCTTAGTGCTTCATAAATTAATTTAACTTAAATTACTAATAATCAATAACAAAATTAATATTATGTTATATTTAATATAAAGTGAAATTTTAAATATGAATCCCTTTCTAATGGAATTCTGAGATTAATAATGACTTTTTTCAGCAAAAAGAATAAAGAAACGACTTAGAAAAGACTTGGAAAGCACGCTGAAGTTTGAAGTCACATTCAACCAGGCAAGTGTCCGACTCCCCAAGTCGACGAAGCCTACTTTGGAACCTTTCCACGTACGCGTTATTTGGCTAATATCACAAAAATCTTCAACTTTGGAGGGAAGGAAAACAACTCAAAGTCAATGGAAAGAAATGTAAAAAGGGAAGGAGATATGAACTGGCCCTAGAGCTAGACAGGCAACTGGTCCATTACAGAAAGACTCCTTGAACAAGGTAAAGAAAAGGCAACAAAGTTAAAAATGTCCAATAGACTTGAGGACCGTGAGCAAGGGATCAAATCTCCTGTTCCGATTATAGTGTTCCTATCATGTTTCATTAAATTTCATTCATACATTTACGCATACTCCACATAAATGTATAGATGAGATTTAATAAAATAGAGTTGGAACAGAGTAATTGGAATAGAGAATTTGATGTGCGTGAGCAATGCATGGAGAATGGAAGACAATGCGATGATACTTACAAAGCATATCAAATCATCTATTCCAGTTACTCTGTTCCAACCCCACGTAAATGTGTGGATAAGATTTAATGAAACATGATAAAAATATCATAACCGAAACACGATATCTAATCCCCTTACAAAGACGTGCACCGCAGCTATAACATAGTTAGGCTCCTACATACTTTAGGCCTTCTGGCTTTAGGACTAACTTTGCATCAGATGATATTTCTACCCCATTTTTGTTTAGCTCCATTTATGTTCTTTAGGAATAAATAAACTTCAGTTGTCTCACTAAGAGTAATTTCATCCACAATTATAAGTAACTCATGATAATCAATAATGTACTCTTTTAAAATAAACTATAATGTACACTTTACGGCTATACTCAATACTAAACATAATTGATAAATCTAAGGTGTCAAATTAAAGTTTCCATATATTAGTTTATACCCTACAATAACCTATCGGTTAGTTGTAACTTAATGATATTATAATTTAAAGACATTATTTGTCTTTTACACATTTTGATGTAAATAATATATATTGCAACTAAAATTATGATGAGAATATAATTATAAAATTTATATTATATTCATATACTATCATTATATTATTCTTAGTCATTGTTCTATTAAGATTGATATTAATAGAACATAAAAAGACTAGTATAAATGATTTTTTAAGGAAGGAAGTAGTCGATTTCATATATTAGTTTATACCCTACAATAACCTATCGGTTAGTTGTAACTTAATGATATTATAATTTAAAGACATTATTTGTCTTTTACACATTTTGATGTAAATAATATATATTGCAACTAAAATTATGATGAGAATATAATTATAAAATTTATATTATATTCATATACTATCATTATATTATTCTTAGTCATTGTTCTATTAAGATTGATATTAATAGAACATAAAAAGACTAGTATAAATGATTTTTTAAGGAAGGAAGTAGTCGATTTCATATACTAAAGTATGGAGATGCTTAAAGAAACATGTAAGTGCTTTAAAGAAAAAATTCACTAAAACTGAACCTATATAAGAAATCCATTTAGAACGTTATTTGTATGCCTATGAAAATTCTTTTTGTGATGATTGCATAAGTGTTCGTTTAACTTGAGATCTCCAAAGTTATCTTGTATCGGGATTGTTATGTTTTGATACTACTTATGACCTATTCTAGTAAGGATAGCTTAATCGGTAATCATTGAATGTAGCATAAACTATATGAAGGTAGTTAGGTAATCAATATAGAATTTATCATCGTAAATTAATTAAGGAGAATGTTATATTGTTTTCGATTAGTATTGATTAGGAAAATTTTTGGTTAAAGTGGAATGATACTTTGTAAATAGTTTACAATTGTAATTAATAGAATCAGCTACTAATAGTGAAGAGCTAACATAATTAGACTCAAAACATAGTAGACATTAATTTTATACTCTATATCTAATCAAGACATTATATGGTAAAAAACTTAAACTATACGAAAAAAATCATGCATAGAAAGGTTAGTCAAAACTATTTTAACGATAAAAACAACATCTCAGTGAAAATCTCATTGATATGCGGGGTCTGGGTAGGTCTAGCAGTACGCGGTCTTACTCCTAACTAGTAGAGAGATTGTTTCCGATAAACCCAAATGACTATATATATACATATACATATTAAAATAATAAAATAGTACTAATTAAAAATAAAATAAAAATAGACATAAAAATAAAAATAAAAATAAAAATAAATAAATCAATACTTATAAAATACTTATAAATAAAAATATAAAAATAAGCAATACAATAAATATAAAACAAGGTAAAGAATAAAAATAAAAGACAAAATAAGCAAATAAATACACAAACAAGAAAGAAGACAAGTAAATAAATAAATCAAACAAGTCATTACAAGAAAATATCTCTCATGATGCATTGCTAGACGTTAATTTTGATCTATAGATATAAATTGTTTAATTAGAAAATTAAAGATAAATTAAAAGAGTTTAATTTATCTAATCCTAAATATAATTTAGGATTATAATTTATATCCAACGTCAACATATTTGGGACCATAATAAGTCACAGACAAAGGATAGGTTGAAGAGAAAAAAGTATTTTAATCAAGTTAGACTTAATTGTAAAGTTTGAGAAACTTTATGATTAAATATGATATATTTAATAAATAAGAATCAATATGAGATACTGGATCTTATTTGGTCATAATCGGTATTTAATTGGTTCCAATTAAGGTTTAATTAAAATTAGATTTTAATTTATTTTAATTATTATAATGTCCATAAACCTATTATAAATAGACTTAAGCTATAAGGTACAAATAACGATTCATACTTTATTATGGTTTATATGTTAATCATTTCTATAAAATTTTAAAGGAACTTCGCTTTTGAAAAATCAAATACAAAAAAGTTTCATAATTATTCTGTTGCATGTAGGATCAAATCCTGACCTGATTTTCTAATAGCGGTATGAGAGTCGATTTTAATTCTATAATTTGATTATTATTTATCATGAATTTTTGGAATTAAAATTGAAAACTCTAATCCTTGAATGAAAAATCATCTCTGGATCTAAAATGTTTTCCATATTACAATTGTTCACTTTAATTCTTTTGGATTTAGAGTCTAGAGCATTCAAATGTGTTTAGAATCCTTTGTAAGATCAAATTGTCTTTGATTAATTGGAATAAAGATTAATATGCCACTACTTATATCTCTCCAATTGGGTTTACATATTTTAGTTGAAGTATGTAGATAATGTTCTAAGGGATTTTAGTATTTAAGATATATGATACATATGAAATATTAAAGATATTCAATATTCTATGTATAAGTTGATATTTGAGTTCAAGGTTAAAAGACTATTAACTTTAGAAGCAAATTCTGATTAAGGTATATTTTACCTAGAAAAATATAATTTTGAGATTGGAAAGGTTACAATGTAGCAATGTTTGCTAATTAAGTCATAGTATATTGTTCATTTAGAGGAAATGAATAATTAGATCAATAAGTTCTTTAATGAACTTGGTATAATTCCTTGCATTGTTTAAATAGTAATATACTATAGAAGATTAGAGCCTTTAAGCATATGAAAGTGGCTAAGGTCTCATCAAAGATCCAAGTATGTATTTAGGTGATTTCTCTTAATTACGATGGTAATTGAGATGAAATCTATAAGATTTAAGTTAGTGTTCATTATAGAGAATCTTGTAAATTTCTTTCACTAAACCACTGTCCCAGTAGTAGCATGATTGTCATATGGTGATATGGTATAAGATACTTAAATGATTGGCTTAATAAAAGTGAGAGATTGTTAGTTTATGCCCTATAACTAATTGGTTGGTTGTAAATAGGAATGTCAATGGGCTGGGCCAGCCCAAGTCAGGGGCCAGGGTAGTCCGTGGCCCAGCAATGACTCGACGAGCCATAGGTAGGTCGAGCCAACCCATCCTACCATATATTTTTTTTAAAAGAAAAATGTCCAAAATGACATCATTTTTGAAGTAACGATTGAGCCATAGGCCTGGCCATGCTTGGCCCGACCTCGATCTATGGCTTAATCAGGCCAACCATGATCAGCCTGTGACTAGCCCGTGGCCTGGTCGTGCCGAAAAGAATGCCTTTAAATAATAATGTCACTAAATTATAACTAAGGATGCTAATTTGGCCCAATGTCACTAAATTACAACTAGGGATTTCACATTTAGCCCGCTCGTGGTCCGGTCATCCCGGGCCAAAATTGAGTTAGACCAAATTTGACATCCTTAGTTGTGATTTAGTTACATTATTATTTAAAGGCATTCTTTCTCTTATACATATTTTGATTTATATAATAAATTCTATGAGATAAATATACTTTTCAAATGAAATTATGATGATAATATAATTATGAGATTCATATTCTATTCATGTATTATCTCTAAATTGTTCTTAGTCATTGTTCTAATAATATTGAACCTTAATAACATATACAAGACTAGCACTTTTTTTTTCTTATGAAGGAATTAATAGATCTCATAGACTAAAATATGGAGATACTTAACAAACATGTGGGTGCTTGTTAGAAAATAAGTTTACTGAAATCACCCCATATAAGAAATCCATTTGGAGCTTTAAGCATGTCTATGAAATTCTCATTGTGAAGATTATATAAATGATCATTTGATTTGAGATCTCCATAGTTATCTTGTATAAGGAGTACTATGTTTTAATACTACTTATGACGTGTTCTAGTAAATGATATCTCAGTTAGTAGTCATTAGATGTAGAATGAACTATATGGTAGTTGAGTGATTAATATAACATTAATCACCCTAAATTAATTAGGGAGAAATCTCGATTAGTATTGATTCGAGAAATCCTTGGATAAGGTGGAATGACACTTTGTAAATAATTTACAAATGTCATTAGTAGAATTAATTAGTAATGATGGAGAACAATAAGACTCAAAATAAAGCATTAATTTCATGCTCTATATCTAAATCGAACATTGTAAGATCAAATGATTAAATCAAGAAGGTGAATTGAAATCAAGGGTAATCATAACTATTGGATATCTAGGGTCGAGTATTATTAAATTAAGAAGGTGAATTGAAACAAAATAAGGATATAAGTAATTCCTAAATTTTCATCGTTTTAATTAATAAATTCACTTATGCTTGTTTAATTGTTCAATTATGAATTTTCTTTAGTTTAGTTTATTTTCTAATTATTTTATAATATTTTTAACCCATAACAAAGTGTTATAAGAATTTTTAGGGGACTAATATTGTGGGAATGATATTTTTTTATACTATAAGATACGATATGAATACTTATGGTATATATAAGTTTAAATTAAACATCATCATTAGCTAAAAAGCTCAATGCTTCCATAGTACAATATTCTAAAGGGATATTTTGGAAGTTGATCCATAAGGGAAAAGCTTCAATTTTGCTTCTATCTATTTTTTTTCCCTTTTGTTATAAGGTTATGTTTGATATTATAGGAACTAAATCTTTTATGGCACATGGATAAGATGAACCCCCAGGATAGACTTTGTAGTGATTTTATTTTATTTTAATTTATTCTTTAGTTTATTAAGATTCAATTATGTATTTGTTATTTTTATATTAATATTACAGGTATGTTAATTTATGAAATTAACATTAATAAATCCTTTGTATGAATTAATTTAACATAACTAAAAGTAGTTGCATGCAACTTTAGATATAAGATGACATAAATCTTTCATAACCTAATAGTAAAATATATAAATCAATTAATGAAGTTCTAGCGGTTTACTTGGAAAAATTCAATTAATTAACTTAGGATTAGTTGCTAATATTCTTGATAAAGATATTAGCATAATTGACGAATTTTCACAGTCCAATGAACTTAATTTTAAATTATTGTGTGACAGTTCAACTGCATAAAAAGTCCTAAGAGAATTCAAAATATGGGTGCCACTGTCTTTATTAATTGTTTCTTAATTTAATCTTCATTCTATTTAATCAATTATGTTGATTTATTTTAGTTTTGAATCTAGTTAATCATCATTCCTATTATTTGTCAGATAGATAATAAGAAGAAGGTTAGTACTAGTTAATTTTAGTCTTTATGGGATCACTCTGTAATCGCCAATTCTAGTTATAGCTATACCATGTGCTAGTGTACAATATAAGAATATCAATGGACTGGGCTGGGCCGGGTTGCCGGGCCATGGTGGCCTGTGGTCGCCCGTGGCCGGCCCATCCCGACCCACCGACGAGTCGATTGGCTCGTGGCCCAGGCTATTGACCGCCGGGTTGGGCCGGCCTAGCCCACTATTTTTTAAGCAAAAAATTCAAAATGACATCATCCACCGAACTCATTCCCTAACATATTAACTTTTTCCAAATTAGCCATCTGCCTAGGATTTTCATCTCTCAACTATTTCCCTTTTTTCATTTTTTACCATTAATAGAAATGCATACATCATCCTTAACCTTACAACCACCTGAGTCCATCACTCACCCTAACCCTAACCTTAGCTCCGCATAATTTCCTAGCTTTAACAAACCCTCACTTTAAATCTAACCAAGCTATACCTATTTAACTTAGCTCTAACACAGGTAAAGATAAGATCCTTTTAAAGGAAAGCCTTGTTAACTACTCACCTCAATATATGATAAACGGCATATAACAATGTTTTTGGTGGCCCACGATCCTTTGGAAAACTTTCTTATGTACCTCTCTCTCTTGAAACAAATATTGTCTTACCACCAAGGAGATATTATAGATGGGAGCCAGGAAATGGCAAGCTACCTTAGTTGCATTTTTTCTAGAACATAGGTTTTCATTTCCACAGGTCAACTATTGGGCTAATCTTACCATAAAAGGTATGGCCTGGAAAGTGTCCTGGTAAGTGAAGATGAGTTCTTTGTCTTCAAGTTCTCTTTATAGGACCAGGTAGTAGAATCTTGGAACTGGGACCTTGGCATATCCAAGATAGCCCGCTAGTGATGCAGAAATGGAGAATTGGCTTCTTACTGGATAAAGCTAATATGAAAAGCATTCCTTTGTGGTTTAACTTTTATCAGGTACCCCAAGAATATTGATCTTTAGAAAAGCTATATTACATCGCAAGTTCAATAGGTAGACCTATAATCCTAGGGAAAATATAACAAATATTGGAAGCATTGGTTCTGCTACAGGATTTATAGAAGTGGAGATTTTGAAAAACTACTTGAGCACCATCAAAATAAAAAAGCTAAATGAAGATGACAACCTGGTGGATGAAACCATTTAATACGGAAATCAAAAGCAAAGAACCTAGTTGAAGTGTTGAAACCAAATAGTAAAATAGATGAAACAAGTACCACCTAAATCCTCTTGATCTTTAAGGAAAAGAGATGATCCATACCCAAGTTGAAAATATAAGAAAATTAAGAATATTATTTTATTTATGACAAAAACAAATCAAGTGTAATTGAGAGTCCACAACTTAGAAGTATATCAGGTTGTAGCTCTTGAGGAAGATCCGAATGTTGGTAGTAAAGGAGAAAAAGAGGACAAGAGTATATAATCAAGAGAAACTCCAATGTCCAGGCCTAGAGACATAAGGTTGGATAAAGTCTAAGAACATCAGGAAGCTCAACAGAGGCCTCTCATAGAGATTTTGAATGAAGAATTCATTAATAAAACTAGCTTTACTTATATTAGGGAAGCCAACATTAGTACGAGCAAGTTAGGAAGGAATTCTAGGAAGAAAGAAGTCTGGCATTTCACCTGTCCAATGAATTCTTATATTTGGAATGTAAAAGGCTTAAATAGCCTCAATAACCAACAAGTACTCAAGGATCTTATTCTCTAAAAGAGACCTCATTTTTTTAGTTCATAAGAAACTAAAATAAAGGAGGACCAATACCAAAAATGCTTTATAATTTTTAGAAAAAGGAAGGATCAATCGCATTAATCATAAACCTCATTATAATAGAAGAATACTAATTTCCTTAAATCC
>JANQBM010854900.1:0-13765 GCA_025594535.1 Erythroxylum domingense | reverse complement strand
AACATTGGCTTCCTTCAATGACGTCCACAACCATGGAATTGGAAAATTTACCTGGCATTTTAAAAGTTTCCCGATCAGTAAGCCCAAAAACCTGAAGCGATATCCCAGTTTGGTAAACAAAAGTGTCATCCATTCCACACCTGTCTTATGTCTCCTGTTTATTGAACCCTCAGCGTGATCTTGGATGCATATCGTACGTGAGTCCCTTCAACGCATTCTGATTATATACAACAGAAAATATTTTTTGCGACTAAAAATTTTTATCCCCAAAAGACTAACATTTGTCACAAAAACTTTTTAGCGGCTACAAAAATTCGTCGCATGAATGGTCATCAAATCTTGCTAGCGAACTATTATCTGCGACATTTTCATAAAATACTCACACAATATATTTTGCTCCGATCATAAATTCATCGCAAAAAAGACAAAGGCAAGGATAAACAAATTGTCACAAATGATGTATTGTAATGTTTTTTTTTCATGGCTAAATGTTAATAGCTTTGTTAACGTAGGTGTATGTAATAATGTTTAGCAACAATTAGTTTTTGGTAAAAAATATATTTAACTACTTTTTTCAAAATGTAGGTAAGGGTTATTGACGACATTTTATAGAACGTAGCTACAAAGTTTTGGTGATCATTTTGTAATTGTAGCTAAAAAAATTTTGTGACAAAATTTGATTTTTTACTACACTTTCCTATTAACAATTTATCATTTAATTATAATTATTGGTAACATTTTTAATCCATCTTATTGTTTTTAATATTGTTTGAATTATTATTGGTAAAATTGTTTGAATTATAATTTAGTAAACAAAAAAATAAAAATAATTAAAATTTAGTAGCATTTTATATAAAAAATAAAATGTAATTACAAAAGTTAACAAAAAAACTTATGTACAAACTAAGACTCCTCCTCATCGTCACTACTATTTATATGCTTTGACCTAAGTATTTGTTTGACCATCTTTTTAAGCTTGGTGAATTCTTGTTCAGTATGGTCCAATTTTTGTTTATTACGTTGTTATTTTTCTTCAGTACACTCCAGCCTTTCTTCAGTACGCTCCAGCCTTTCTTCATTATATTGTAATTTAGCCTTAAGTGACTGGTTCTCCTCTTGAAACGTTGTTATATATGCTAGTTTTGATAAGGATGAATCAATTAGCTTAGGGTCGAACCTAAGACATTTGATGTAGCCTAATCTTATACTAAGGACGTTGTTGTAAACGTCATTTACATTTGGCTCATTTTCATCAAACAATGATCTTTGCAACAACTCCTATATCTTATTCTAAAATTTTAAATATAAAATTAATATTTAATTCAAATATTATTAGTTAGTACTACATAAATAATAAACTTAAAAATTAAAATTTTTATAATTAGATAATTATTATGCACTTCTTTAGATGTCCAACCTTCACCTTCCTTATAGTATGTCAGTTTGTAAAGTGTGATCACATAAATAAATAAACTTAAAAATTAAAAATTTTATAATTACATAATTATTATGTACTTCTTCAGACGTCCAACCTTCACCTTCCTTATAGTGTGTCAGTTTGCAGAGTGTGATCTTATCACACCCTTTTTCATGTAGTTGACTCTGACTTTGTTTTATGAAAAAAAATGAAACATAATAGATAATATTGTATTTATTGATATAATAATAACTTTTAAACAAAGAACATACAAATTCTTTTCGTATGACAACAAATGATTTGGATCTAGTGTTATAAGGAGTTTTCATTTTTCCTCTATTAACCTTGACTTTCTCACACTTTTCTTAAATAAAGAAAAGAAATAGTTATTAAATTGTGAAACAAGATTAATGAAAGCACATGTGAAGAGAAAAACAAACAAATTTGAACCTTGGCAAAAGCCCAATAATCACACATTTCGCTCTATTTTTCTAGAGTCACCCATTTGGAAACATGTCTCCTTTCTTCCTCATCCGAAGGAAAAGACTTGTAGTATTTATGGAATCAATAACAATGATCCTTTATCTTTTGTTTCAACAGTGAACTCACACAGCTTGAAACTTCGGGGTTCTCGATATCGACGATATTGAGTTTTATCTGTGAATAACAATTCAAAGTTAAATTAATCTTTAAATAAGAAAAACAAAATTGTATATAATTAAATAAATTGAAAAACTTTTGAAACTTTGTCCAAAGCATTATGTAGCAAGTTGTCTTGCTTCAACTGCTTGGCATGCTGAAAGCAAGACAATTTAGTCTTAATAATGATACCTAACTCACTAGATAATTTAGCTGATTAAATCTTATCAACAGGACGACCTTACGAGGTATCAATATGCATAGACGACTTATTGTTTATTGCAACATTCATACGTTACAATTTAGAACCTTTAGTGATACCTCTACCTCATTTTTTGTTGCCAGTATTGGAACCTGATAACAAAAGAATAATGATAAGAAAAAATACATTAAAGATATAAATATATATTTGAGCATAAGTCTAATTATAGGTGGTAAAGATTAACAAACCTGAAGATCCCTTAGCACTAGTTGAGGTAGATAGAGGTTGTTGCTGACTGGCTTTATTGGTAGATGAGCTTAATGGTTGTTGTTCAATAGGGTCAAATTGATCTAGTTATTGTGTGGTCGGATCAATTTCGGTAGCTTCCACCTTCTTTCCTTTGTTTCTACCAGGTGCCATTATATTGAATAGCTATAATTGAAATATCAACATTCTTCATAAACATAAGTCAAACAGTAATATTTCGCAAAAATCATAACTCAAACATGAACATTTCGCATAAACATAACTGAAACACCAATATTCCGCATAAACATAACTCAAACACAAACATTTTGCATAAACATAACTCAAACACCAATATTCCCCACAAACATAACTTAAACACAAACATTTTGCATAAACATAACTCAAACACCAATATTCCACATAATAGAACAACCTTCTTATCATGTCAATAAGATTAAACCATTTTCACTTAAATAAAGCAACCTTCTTATCCTTGATGTAGTGCAACTCTATTATTTTAGAGATGACACTGTAAAAGTCAATAAAATTGTCATCATGGCATCCCTTAATAATAACCCCATAATTTTGGCTTCTAAGTCAACTGTCTCGATTTTATATGTGAAATCTAGCTCCATTAACAATGCAACCTATATTTTTTTCCCACACATATGAGGCCCATATGCCAAAGAATATATTGATGTTGTGGCCTCTTGCATGTTATAGTTATGTAACCATATCATCTGTATGACAAAATGAAATTAGAAGTTAATTTGACATACAAATTGTCATAAGTTCATAATATTCCATCATTATATAACTTACTCAATTCCTAAACCATGATAGGAACTTAAGCTTACGTCTTTCTTCAACATTAACAACCCCTTTGCTTCGAATAGATTCTTTATGCTCTTTATTTTAAAAAGTAAATAGAGATCAAGAAATGAGATTCAATCACAAAATTTAAATATGAAATTTTGAATCAAAAGTAATATACATACTCCATATATATATTGAATTCCTTGCAATTGTTCAAAATATACCAATGGACGATTTCGAATTCATCTTTAGTTAACTCCACATATTTTTTAACACCAGGTGGCGTTACTTTTTGGGAGAAAATTGACAAGCCACTATCTTGATCAAAACCAGAGTTGCGTTATAGTCTATTTTATCTTATCTCTACGTAAGTATATCGATCAAAATGTCAAGCATTCATTCGCTATATAAGCCTCTACAATAGACCCTTTAAGTCGAGCTCTATTATGTACATATTGCTTAAAAGAGCATAAAAACCTAAAAAATATAAAATATTAGCAATTGTTATTAACAAATAACTTTTAAAAAGTATAAGTTAATATAAATTACTTTTCAATGGGGAACATTCATCAAAATTGAACAGGTCTATAAAGTTTTGCTTCGTATGGTAAGTAAATTGCCAAATGAACTATAACATCAAAAAAGGATTTGAGGGAGGGGGGGGGGGTGAATACTAGTTCACGCTTACAAATAATCAAAGCTATGTTTTTTTCCATTTTGTCAAGCTCTTCAACTTTAAGTATCTTACAACATAATTATTTAAAAAACTCACCCAATTGACCAAAGTTACGGACACATCATTCGACAAACACCCACGTATTCCAGCGGGGAGTAATCATTGTAGAACTACATGACAATCATGACTTTTCAATCCTAATACTTTTCCTTCTTTAACATTCACAAAATAACCTATATTATATGCATACTATTAGAGTAGTGCTTTAAAGGCAATCACCTTTAGCACTTTTGTACAAATTTATTTTGATTAATAAAGAGAAAGACAATTTTTTGTTTATTTGATGTTCGTTTATGTATGAATTGATGTTGATCTTAAATCAAATTAATGAATTCTATGATACAAAATATAGCATGAAGGAAATCATGATAAGATCATGATAATGAGATTCCTATCATATGCAATTATGTTAGTATCTAAATAATCCTTAGTCATAGGATTAATAAGAAAAGACATTATTAATTCAGATATATTAGTACATGTTGTACTCCTTGATTTGATCAAGTAGTAGATCTCATAAATTGTAAGCATGAGATGTTTAGAGTTAACATGTGGATGCTTACTAAGAGTAGTAAGTACATCGGATGACCCGTTATGAGATTATCATGTAGATGATCTATCAAATGTCAATGATTAATCTCATTATAATAATGGTGCAAATATCCTTAGACTTGAGGTACTCAAATATATCTTGGATACTGATCCTGTGCTTTGAAATTATTCCTTGTTGCCTCAAGACGAGGTTGCTCATAAGGTGGTGATTAGGTACAACTATTGGTATTCAAAGTATTGATATATATGTGTCCATAATCATGCTATATAGTTATAATAACTATCTGAATATATATGTGAGATATATATAAGTCCATCCAAGTATTGATGAGACCAAAGAACAAATCCCTCAACAAAAATATTAGGACTTACGCCTTCCATTGATATGGCAAGAACCAGAGTTCTTTTAGAGTTACATTGTTGGGAAAACCCGAGCCCACTCTATACGAATATATTCAAACATGGAAATTTGATTTTTGGATTAATATGTTGGTCCTAACTGAAAGCGTTGATTTATTGGGCAAACCCAAGTTCAACCTAGATAGAGGCAAAGTTGAGTTATATACATAGGATGTGTACAAATCAAGAGTTGATAACCTAATAAGTGTGTTAAATCAACAGTTGATGGCACAAGTCGATAGTTGCATAATTGAATGCAATTGGTATAAATAATACCTACCGATTGATGTAAGTGGCTTATTGGGCAAACTCAAGTTTGTTCTTGGTGATATTGGATATCGACCTATTAGGAAAACTATAAGTTTTCTCAAATTCATAGTGAAAGCTACAGATTTGGATAAAAATAGTGGGACTTATATTGCATGTGATTAAAGTCCATATCTACATGCATTAGTTTACATTCTAACATTTTCTCTCGTTCTTCTAGGTTATTAAATCACCATGATGTATTCATCCAGTGTGAACCTATGCTCTCTATTAGCTCCAACAAACTCACGAGACCTAACTTCTTATATTGACTACAGAATTTGAGAATTGCTCTCAAATCTAAGAAACTAGGATATGTCCTAGATGAACCACTTCCAGATCCCCCTGCTGCCGATGCATTTGATGAAGATTAGAAAGCGTATAAGAAGCTACTGGATGATAGTGAACTAGTTAGTTGTACAATGCTGGCCTCTATGTCATCAAAACTACAAAAGAAGCATGAGGTTATGGCTACTCATACCATAGATTATCATTTAAGGGAACTATTTGATGAGCAAGCTCGATCTGAAAGGTTCAAGACCTCTAAGTTGCTTTTTCGCTCTAAGATGGCTGAAAGATCATCTCTAGTGCGGTATGTGCTGAAGATGTATGGATACATTTAGAGATTAACCGGTTTGGGTTTCCTAATGGATCACAAATTAAGTATAGACTTAATTCTGACTGATTTAACCAATAGTTATTCACAGTTTGTGCTTAACTATTGAATGAACCAAATATCCACCTCAATACCTGAGCTGATTAACCTATATAAAATAACTGAGCAAACTGTCAAGAAAGACAGTAAGGCTATGATGCTGGTGGACTCTCCTTCTAGTTCTCGTAATAGGAACCAAAAGAAGAAGAAGTCTAAGAAGCCAATGGGAGGTGTAGCCAAGAAGAAGGAAAAGGAGACTACATCAAAAGGGATATGCTTCCATGTCAACAAGGAAGGACATTGGAAGAGGAACTGCAAAGCATATTGGGAGTCGCTGAAGCAGAAGAAGGGATTAGATGCTCCACTGTCTACTTCAAGTATGTTATTTGTCATTGAGGTTAATACTATTTCTAATCATAATATTTGGGTATTAGATACCGGATGTGGCTCACACATATGTGTTGATATGCAAGGTCTCAGGGATAGCAAACTACTCAAGAAGAGAAAGATGGACCTACGTGTAGAAAATAGAGCAAGAGTTACTACGTTAACCGTAAGAACCTATGTTTTGTATCTTCCTAGTGGGCTAGAGTTAATTTTGGATAATTGCTTTTATGTACCCATTATGAAAAAAAACATTGTATCTGTTTCATGTCTTAATAAAGTGGGAATTTAAATTTTTCTAGCAGTGGTTGTTTAATTAAGTTGAATGTTGTATGATACTGCTGCATTATACAATAGTATTTACATATTAGATATGTGCAATCTAATTTTAAATATCAGTGACAATAATAGACAAAAATGAGATAACTTAAAATCATCTTACTTATGGAATTATTGACTTGGTCATATAAGTGAGAGATGCATGACTAAGCTACACAAGAGTGGTAGCTTAGGGTTATTTGATTATGAATCATATGACACATGTGAATCTTTCTTGTTAGGCAAGATGACTAAATTACCTTTTAAAGGAAAGGGTGAATGAGTGAATGGGTTATTAGACCTAATACATTCTGATGTATATAGTCTGATGTCCATTTATGCCAGAAGTGATTTTATGTACTTTATTACCTTTATAGATGATTACTCACGATATAGGTATTTGTATCTAATGAGATACAAGTCTGAAGCAATTGAAATGTTTAAACAATTTAGAAATAAAGTAGAGAAACAGCTCAATAGAAGTGTCAAGACACTTCAATCAGATCAAGGTGGTGAATACTTAAACGAGGAGTTTTTAACTTATCTCAGGGACAATAGGATTGTATCCCAATGGACTCCACCTTACACACCATAATATAATGGTGTGGCTGAGAGGAGAAACTGAACCTTGTTGGATATAGTAAGGTCAATGATGGGCTTAGTAGAGCTACCAAAATCCTTTTGGGATTATTCACTCGACACTGGTGTTTATGTGATAAACAGAGTCCCTTCAAAAGAAATTGATATTACTCCATATGTGATATGGATTAAAAAAACCTTATCTTTCTCATATGAAAATTTGGGGTAGTTTGGCTTACGTACAGCAGATTCAATTAGACAAGCTTTAAGCAAAATCTGATAAGTTTTTCTTTGTAGGATATCCTAAGGAAACAATCGAATATCAATTATATAATGCTTTAAAGCAAAATATGTTTGTCTTAAAGCATGCTTTCATTTTAGAGAAAGAGTTTCTTTAAGAGAAGACAGTGGGAGCAAAGTTGAACTTAATAAAGTTCATGATGCTCAAATAGACGTAGATCAATTGCCTGAACCCGAGATTGTTGTTTATAGAGATAAGTCAACAATTGAAACTTCTGACACATAAAATTTTCATAGGTCAAGTATGATATGCAATATTCCAGAGAGATACGAATTTCTCGTAAGTGAACAAAATGACGTATTACTCATAGAGGACGATGAGCCTAAAATCTATGAAGAGGCTCTGAAGAGTTCAAAATCTGAAAAATGGCTTTAAGTCATGAAATCTAAAATGGATTCCATGTTTGAAAACCAAGTATGGACTTTGGTTGACCCACCTTAAGGCTAAAACCCACAGGGTGCAAATGGATTTTCAAGAAGAAAATTGAAATGGATGGTAATACGATTATTTATAAACAGAGGTTAGTCACTAAAGGATATCGTTAAAGATAAGGAGTTGACTATGATGAGACATTTAGCCCCTTATCCATGCTTAAATCCATTAGAATACTCCTAGCCATTACTGCTCATTATGATTATGAGATATGGAAAATGGATGTGAAGACGACTTTCTTGAATGGAAACCTAGTTAAGGATGTGTATATGATACAACCTGAGGGCTTCGTATCCAAAGATGGCAAAAAGGTATGCAAGTTTCAAAAATCCATTTATGGATTGAAGCAAGCATTTAGGATTTGGAACATCTAATTTGATGAGACAATCAAAGAGTTTGGTTTCTCACAAAATCCTAATGAACCTTGTATGTACAAAAAGGTTAGTGGGAGTGCTACCACATTCCTTGTGTTATATGTGGATGACATTATTAATAGGAAATGATGTCTCAAGTTTGCCATGAGTCAAAATTTGGTTGTCCCAGAATTTTTCCATGAAAGACCTTGGAGAAGCAACTTATATATTGAGAATAAAGATCTATGGAGACAGATTAAGAAAGTTGCTAGGTCTTTCATAGTCTACATATATAGATAAAGTGCTAAAAAGGTTTAACATAGAGCAGTCTAAGAAAGGGTTTCTTCACATGACCCATGGGATAAAACTCTCAAAATCTATATGTCCCAAGATGTAAGATGAGAGGATTCGCATGGTTATGATCCCATATGTTTCAGCAATAGGATCAATCATGTATGCTATGTTATGTAAAAGACCTAATATATCGTATACTCTAAGTGTTACAAGCAGATATCAATCGAATTCTTGGGAGATTCACTAGGTGGCTATCAAGAATATCCTAAAGTACTTGAAAAGGACTAAGGATGTAATTTTGATAGATGGAGATGGAGATCTAGTAGTGCACAAACATACAGATGCCAATTTTCAATCTAACCAGGATGACTCCAAAACTCAGTCAGGTTATGTTTTCACACTGAATGGTGGAGTAGTCAGTTGGAAGAGTTCCAAATAAGAGACGACTACAGATTCAATGACTGAGTCAGAGTACATTATAGCTGCAGAAGCAAAAAATGAAGCTGTTTGGATTAAGAAGTTCGTTATAGAACTTGGAGTAGTTCCGAGCATTATAGACCCAATACTATTGTACTGTGGCAACAATGGGGCTATTGTGTAAGCCAAGGAATCAAGGTCTCATCAGAGATCTAAGCACGTACTCAGGAGATATCACCTTATTAGGGAGCTAATTGATAGAGAAGTTATGAAGATAGAGAGAGTGCCGACAAATCAGAACATCGTTGATCCTTTAACTAAGCCACTTCCTTAAATGAAATTTGATTCTAGTGTACTAGCCTATAGTGCTAGATACAAAGGTGATTGCCTTTAATGCAAGTGGGAGATTGTTAAAGTAGTTTTCTAAAGGCAATCACCTTTAGCACTTTTGTACAAACTTTATTTTGATTAATAAAGCGAAAGGCAAATTTTCATTTATTTAATGTTCGTTTATTTATGGATTGATGTCGATCTTAAATCGAATTAATGAAGTCCATGATACAAAACATAGCATGAAAGAAATCATAATGAGATTATGATAATGAGATTCCTATCAAGTGCAATTAAATTGGTATCTAAATAATTCCTAGTCATAGGATTAATAAAACAGGACCTTATTAATCCGAATAGACTAGCACATATTATACTCCTTGATTTGATCAAGCAGTGGATCTCACAAATTGTAAGCATAAGATGTTTAGAGTTAACATGTGGATGCTTTCTAAGAGTAGTATGATCTATCAAATATTAATGATTAATCTCATTGTAGCATTGGTGCAAATATCTTTAGATTTATGATACTCAAGGATATTTTGGATACTAATCCTGTGCTTTGACATCATTCCTTGTTGCCTTAAGACGAGGTCGCTCATAGGGTGGTGATTGGGTATAACTATTGGTATTCGAAGGTAATTGGGTAGCTAACAAAGAATTCACCACTCCTGATAAAAGGAGATGATACCCACGACCTTTTATCAGGGTCATTACTCAGGAGTCTCTAGCCAGAGTAGTTATGTGTCATGAAGAGAGTTTTCAATGACATATAGAGTAATGAGATCCTAGGACAAGAACTAACATCACTTAGACTAGATGTGACGTAGTCAGTCTAGTGGGGGTTGACACATAGCTCATACTTCGAACCAAGTAGGGTATAGAATGGTGAAAGGATGAATTACATGGTAATTATCTATGGAAAGGTTCGTAAGTTGGATAATTAACTATTAAAAAGTTCGTGTGTTAATCCACTTATATTCCGTAAATTGGCATCATGAAACCATCATGATTTGCTTGAATTAAGAGTTAATTCAATTGGCATGAAACCATCCATGATTTGCTCGAATTAAGAGTTAATTTAAGTGCCTAAAATAACCAGGAACCTAAGGGTCACACTCATAAAAGATCGTATGACAAACAAAGTGTGCATGGTTGACAATGAAGTAGGCCACAATCATGGCTCATAAGCCACAATCATAACTGAAGGCTCGACAGATGATATATAAGTGAGTTCTTCACTTATGTACATAAGGACTAACAAGTTAATACATAGTTAAGTGACAGGATAAGGGGGTCTAGACGTGTTTTGGAGTTAAAAAGAAGTGGTTTTGAGTCTTGTTCATGTAATTTATGCAATTATTGTATGAATATAATTGCATGCAACATAATCTTGATCTATCTCTCCATTTGAGCATCTACTTGAACTCATCTAGTTTGTGCTCTAACCACCTTTACACACTACTTCTTCTTCATCCTTGCATGTTCTTAAGTGATTAAGGAATATGTTTGGTGTTTGCTACAACCCAAACAAAGAGAAGATTAAAGAAAAGAGGAGCATTATCAAAGGTATAAGGGCTAAAATTTCATGTTCTTATAATCTATGTATGTATGCATCTAAGATTATAGAATTTTGGGGATGTCATAGGTTAGGAATTTAGATTCCGACACTTCCGCTACCTTGTTGTGCATGTGATGCATGAATCCATAGCTACCTAACATATACCCATCAGAATACTTAATTGATTTAAGAAATTGACAAAAAGATTGCTTCTCCCTTTTTGACATGTTGAAACAAGCAGGCGTAATAATATATGAAGCATCATCTCTTCTTTTTAAATACAAGTCTTTTCTTATATTCATGTCTTCTAAGTCATGTCTAGACTTAATTTTGTATTTTGATTTCCCATCAATTCCCATCACATTTCCTAAAATATTCTCACAAATATTTTTCCCAGTATGCATCACATTAAGATTATGTCTCAATAACAATTCCTTCTAATATGGCAAATTGAAATTATGCTTTTTTTATTCCAGTTGAGCTCAATAACATTTCTCTTTCGCTTTCTATTACTTGGGTGTTTGCTAGGTGTAATGTCACCTAATTATGATAGCAGGTAAACCATATCACCACCAGAAAACTGCAAAAGAGCTTCACCCAATTGTACTTTACCATTAAACAATTTGCTTCTTCGCCATCTATGCCTACGTTCTAAGTAATGACGATATCTTATATAACATATTTTACTTTGTAGCCTCATTAAATAAGTTTGATGGTTACATGCAAGATAAGCCATGTACCCTTTAGTAATCCACCTAGACAAATTCCCATAAGCTAGGAAATCATTTATAGTCCATAAAACAACGGTATGCATTATAAATGTTTCACCTGAAACAACATTAAAAGTTTATAATCCAACCTCTTATAGATCATTTAATTCATCAACTAATGGTTGCATTTATACATTGATATCCTTACCAGGATCAGTAGGTCCTGGAATAAGTAAAGATAATAACTTAAAAGTCTCCTTCATACACTTCTATAGAGGTAAATTTTATGGCACTAGAATTACTGGCCACATGTTGTAAGAATTACTTATGCTACCAAAAGAATTAAATCCATCTGAAACTAATCCAAGTCGAACATTACAAAAATCTGTGTAAACTATAGAAAATTTCTATTAAAGTCTTTCATTTCCATTGAGTCTATTAGATGATGCATAATGTTATCATCAATGCATTTCTCTTTATGCCACCTCATATCTATGGAAGTTTTTGTTTACAAAAAAAGCCTTTGTAGTTGTAGTTTAATAGGAAAGTATCTCAATATTTTATTCAGTATCTTTTTGACTCTTCCATCATCCACTCTCCACCTTGATCTAATATAAATAAGACACTCCTTAAGATCTTTATTGTCCTTACAAAATAGAGCATAATCATACTTGGAAGCATATGTTGATATATTACCTAATCCAAGCTCCCTTAACAATGTCTTTGCATTATAGTAAGATTTGGGCAATTTGTGTCCAATAGGTAATGCATTATTGAGCAAGTCAATTAACATGTTAAAAGACTTATTACTCCATTTATTGTACACCTTTAAATGCAACAACTTGACAATAAAAAATAGTTGTGAGAATTTTGATTACCTTGGATATAATTCTTCTAAACTTTCAGTAACTTCCGAAAATTATCTTCCGTAATACTACCAATTATATTAGGCATACAAGTTTCATTCCTAGTCTCCATATAATTCTCATAATCCTCTAACATCTCACTAATCCCATCATCACCATCAACATCAATATCACAATCGTCTACAGCATTATTGTTACTATCATCATAACTTGTAACAACACTCCTACTACAACTTGCTTCCTTATGTTCTCTAAGATAAAACCATGGAGTATAAAATTTATCTATGTTTCATATTAACAAGTGATTATATATCACATCCTGACTTTGAAACCCATCATTTAAACAATTGATGCATAGACAACGAATACAACATTCATCACCCATTTGATCTTTTACAAATTGCATAAAACTCTTAACTCTTTCTACGTATTCAGTGGGCCATTTTTGATGCGACATCCAATTTTTATCTATCTAGCTATACAATTAAAAGTAAATAGCTTAATTATTAAATTTAATTCTCATTTTATATAACATAATCACTATAAGTTCATTAACTAAGTTTGAATTCAAAGAAACACTAAAGTATGTGACGTTGTTTACACCTATGAATTAAAAAAGGGACTTCTCATTGTGACTCCTAGACTCGTGGAATATTTCACTGATAAGCCTCATGGTAGCTACATCATATGTTTCTAACCTATTACCATCCTATGGGTTTATTATGCCTCAAATCATTATGAATTTTACATGACTATGTAAGTTACTACTTCAATTTTTTTATTCAAGTTTGTATACTAAGTAAGAATTAAAACAAACATTAAGGTATGTGACATTGTTTACACCTATGAATTGAGAAAAGGACTTCCTGCTGTGACTCTTAGGCTCGTGGAATAATTCACCAATAACCTCATGTAGTGCCCCGTTACCGCAGGGTACACACTGGGATGCCTGGAGGTCATTCCGATATATATCCTACGATAAGGGTGAGCTATGTTCAATCGCTACATTCACTTCACAAGGCATCATATCATTAATCACTTATAAAGCATCATAAGAAAATCAAAATAATTTAAAACCAACTTTTTCCTCGTTTCATTTCACAAAATCGAAAGTCTACATTATATCTTTCAACACTTACTACATATATATCATCAAAACCTAGTACAAAAGAACTACATGAAAGAGGAAAATATACAAAGTCTATCTAATCTGTCCAAAAATCTCAGTTGACCGACCTTTGAGCCATGA
>JANQBM010854782.1:0-13778 GCA_025594535.1 Erythroxylum domingense | reverse complement strand
ATCAATGTCTTCAAAACCAGGGGGTTGTTTTACATAAACTTCTTCATCTATAAAACCATTCAAAAAGGCACTTTTCATATCCATTTGAAATAGTTTTATATCATGAAAAACAACATATGCAAGTAAGATCCTAATAGCTTCTAATATAGCTATAGGAGCATATGTTTCATTGTAGTATATTCTTTCTTGTTGATTATAGCCTTGGGCTACTAATCTAACTTTGTTACAAGATACCTTTCCTGATTCGTCTATTTTATTCTTGAATACCCATATAGTTCCTATGATAGATTTATTGGATGGTTTAGGGACTAGATACTAGACTTTATTCCTAGTAAACTGATTTGACTCCTCTTGCATAACTAAAATCCAAGCTTCATCAATTTTCTTAGGTTCTAATTCAGAAACAAAAGCTACATTGGCCTCTCTCGTAAACTTATATCTAGTTCTCACTCCTTCTGATGTTTCTCCTATAATCAAATTTTTTGGGTGAGAAGATTTATATCTCCAGTCTTTTCTCAAACTAATATTCTCAGAGAGATATACTACTTTATCAGATTTATCGTCTAATGGTGAATCATCTGGGTTACTAACTAAGGGAGTAGATAGAGTTTCATCATCAAAATCGTCTCTCTTATATAGATGAGAATCATCATCAAAATTTACATGCATAGATTCTTCAACAGATTTAGAAACAAGATTGTAAACTTTATAAGCTTTAGATCTAATAGAATAACTTAGAAAAATTCCTGAATTGATTTTAGAATCAAATTTATCCAAAATTTCTTTTGTATTCAAGATAGTGCATTTGCAACCAAAAGGATGAAAGTAAGAAATATTTGGTTTTCTTCCCTTCCATAACTCATATGTAGTTTTATTTAAAACAGGTTGCAAAAATACTCTATTTTGAATATAACAAGTTATATTTACAGCTTCTACCCAGAAGTACTTAGGAAGATTCATTTCACATAGCATAGTCCTTTCCATTTCCTGAATCATCATGTTCTTTCTTTCTACAACTCTATTTTGTTGAGGAGTTCTAGGAGCAGAGAAATTATGGAAAATTCCATTCTCTTCACAAAACATTTTGACTTTTTCATTTTCAAATTCTCCACCATGATCACTCCTAATTTTAGCAATAGAAATTCCTTTTTCATTTTGTAACTTTTTGGATAAGACTTTAAAGCATTTAAAAGATTCATCTTTATGAGATAAAAACAATATCTAAAAAAATCTAGTAAAGTCATCAACAATTACAATACCATACTTCTTTCCACCAAGACTTACTATGATAGTTGACCAAACAAATCTATATGTAACAGCTCTAGAGGTCTAGATAAAGTTACAATATTCTTAGACGAAAAGGATGTTTTAACCTGTTTTCCTTTCTGACGACTCTCACAAAAGAAATCTTTGTTAAAATTTATCTTTGGTAAACCTCTTACCAAATCATGTTTAACTAATTTGGAAATGTGTTTAAAACTAACATGATCTAGCTTTTTGTGCCAAATCAATTTTTCATCATCTTTTGATATAAGACATGAAATGTTTTGACTTTTCAAATCATCTAAGTTAATTCTATAGAGATTGTTTCGTCTATTGGCAGAAAACAATATAGACCCGTCCTTATTTCTAACAAAACAAGAACTTTGATTAAAGGATACTTCAAAACCAGAATCACTTAATTTACTTATGCTAATTTGATTATGCTTTAAACCATTAACTATCAGAACATTATCAATAGACGAAAAGGAATCTTTACCAATTTTATCGATCCCAATTATTTTACCCTGCTAGTTGTGTTCAAAAATTATTGATCCTCCTTACTTATGTTGGAGGTCTAGGAACATAGACCTTCTGCCCGTCATGTGTCATGAGCAGCCACTATCTAAGTATCCAAGTAAAGAGATTTGCAGTATATATTATATCCTTTTTAGGTACCTATATTTTCTTAGGTCTTTTGGGGTTAGTCTTATAATTATTCTTAGAATAATAATAAGAATATTGTTTCTTTTTCTTTCTAATAGGAACAAAATTCCTATTATTAAAAGAATATTTCTATTATGAATTGTATTTCTACCAGAAAAGTCTAAACCACTTTTATCATCTGGATGTCTATAACTTCCAATCATATCATTCATCCTTTTTGTACTCTCCGTAAATTTTGATAAATCTGCTGAAAGAATATTAATCCTTTGTTTTAACTGATTAATCTCCTCAGATCTATCTATAGTTACTTTCTTTTTCATATCATCTACTTGTTTCTTAAGGCAGACATTTTCTTCTTCTAAGATTTTTGTGTTCTTAGAATTTTCAACAAATTTCTTTTTCAAAAATCTATATTGTTTTAGAATAGCATGTGAATCTTCTAACAATTCTAAATAGGCTTGCTGAAGATCATTAAAGTCAGAGATTACCTCATCATCGCTTTCACCTTTAGCTACTAAGCATATGTTTGTTCTGATGATTCTGAGTTGGATTCAGATTCAGACAAATCCAGATCTTCCCATATTGCCATCATACCTTTTTGGTTTCCTTGACTCTTCTTTTGTTTTCCTTTGAGCAAGGGGCATTCAGACTTGTAATGTCCTAGTTTATTACACTTATAGCAAACGATAGAGCTTTTCTCATTCTTCGAATCGTCTTTGCTAATCTTTTTTAAAGAGGATTTTTTATTTCCCTTTGTTTTATTTTTCCATATCCTTTTAATTTTTCTTGAAATGAAAGACAGTTCATCTTCATCTTCACTTAAATCTTGATCAGATTCATTGGCATCATCATTCTTGATTTCTTCAATCTTTAATGCTTTTGAAGACGTGCTTATATTTTTTTTGCATTTTCTGATTCTTCTGACCAGCCTTCAATGCTATAGATTTGTTCCTTATGGGTTTATCTTCTACATCAAACTCTACTTCATGGATTTTCAGTGAACCAAGCAATTTATCTAGCTTCAACTTGCTTAAATCCTTGGCCTCTTGTATTGCTATTACTTTGGGTCTCCAACTTTTTGGAAGACTTTTGAGAATCTTTCTAACATTATCTTAACTATCGTAGATTCTCCCCAGAGCTTTAAGTCCATTAATGATTGTTTGGAATCGTCCAAACATTTGATCAATAGACTCATCATCTTTCATCTTGAACAGCTCATACTGATGACCAAGAATACCAATCTTGGATTCTTTCACCTGGTTTATGCCTTCATATGCAATGGTTAATCTATCCCACATTTCCTTTGTAGATTCGCATCCATAAACCTTATCATATTCACTTTTGCTTAGAGCACAACTTAAAAAGAACTTAGCCGTTGAATTTAATTGAACACGAGCTTTCTGATCAGCTGACCATTGGTCAGGAGAGATGGTTTTCCCTTCGTAATTTATTGGAATATGTGGACCACTTTCAATGATATCCCAAAGATCAATGTTTGTGGATTTTATGAAAAGCTACATTCTGTCCTTCCAATAATGATAGTCTTCACCATTGAATGGAGGAGGTCTTGTGACTGAGGCACCTTCAGCTACAAAAACACGTGATTCAGTCATGGATCTTTGTTCTCACTTTGTAACAGTGATTCTTGGAAATTTCCCTCTGATACCAACTGAATTAAATCACTTTTTATTATAGAAATCACGTATAATATGTAAAATACATAAGAAGGGGGGTTAAATTATGTTAAATCGTTTAAATAGTAATCTTTAAAAAAATCTTCATTTTATTAAAGATTTAGACGATTACAAAACAATGCACTTATTTTGTTTGAGTAATGCAACAGCGAAAATATTATCTATTCTTCTAACAACAAGAAATTAAAGAGATAAGGGTTAGAGAATATGACACCGTGATTTATACTGGTTCACCCTTAACCATTGGGCTACATCCAGTCCTTAGAGTTTATCTGAGATTTCACTATCTCTTGCAACTTTACAAGTATTATTTCTCACTTCTAGAGCCTCTTCAGGTCTTTTTCACAAAGTATTCTTTATCTGCTATCTTAGCCTCTTCAGGCTCTAGCTTTCCCTTTCACTTGAAAACATATTGTTTGAGTTTTCTAAATTCACATTATAGGTGTTCTTGATCTCTCTTCTTCCTTCTTTTCACTCAGGATATTTTTACAGTATACTCACTTAATTATTTCGTGTAAGTAAAGAGTTGAGAGTTGAAAGTTAACTGATATTTATAGTCTAATTTTCCAATAGTCTTCTTGAGAAAATTGCTTGTAGAATCTTTTGAGATCAGTTATTAGTTGAGTTCTGTAACCAACTCTGACTAACTAACTGACTGACGTTATAGATTATTCTTTAATTATATCGTCTTGATTTGATTTGTATGCTTCGTCTTATGTCTTTGCTTCGTCTTATGTCTTTGCTTCATCTTATGTCTTCGCTTCGTCTTATGACTTCGCTTCATCTTATAGCTTGTGACTTCACCTAGTTTGTCTTACACTTTGTCTTAGTCAGCTCTTTGAATATCATCTTGATTTGATGATCAGTGCTACTTACATTTATCTGAGCACTTAACAAACTCATCAAAACAGTTCACACACTTCTTTTATTATTATTATTTGACTTTTATCAAAATCAATAGAAGAAGTGAATTCTTCTTAACTTAATAAAAAAGAAGCAGAATCTTACCTTGTAGAAGACCAAGAGAAGAAGAAAAAAAGATGAAAATAGGAATTAGGATCCTGCTTATGTTCCTCCTCCTCTATATCCATGCCCTCACAATTGACAAATCTAGGGAGTTTTATTATATCTTGTGTAGTTGTTAATTTAGAATTTTCTAAATGCTTACATGATTTAGGTGAAATTATTAAGCTTATGCCTTTGTCACTTCTTGAAAAATTGGGACTACACAATGTGAAGTCAACTTCTATGCTTATTAGTTGACGGTTCAATCGATAAAGAAACCTTTTAATGTGGTAGAGGATGTTCCCATAAAAGTGGACAAGTTTATCACTCCTATAGATTTTGTTGTGATAGACTTCGAAAAGGATCGAACTTGTCCATTAAATCTTGGTAGACTCTTTTTGAGCATTAGAACAGCTTTGGTAGATGTCTATGAAGGCAACCTTTTCCTTCAAATTGGTGATGAACAAGTGGAATTCAATATACATAAGGTATTAAAGAATCCAAATGAGGGTAGCTCGTTCATAAAAGTTGATGTATTTGAATCTTCAAAGGATGAAGAAGTGGAAGAGGAACAAATGACAAAGGACATAAAGCTTGATGAATATAAGGAAGTTTATATTTAAAAAGCAAAAGCAGAAGAGGGGATGAGGGTGATTACAAAAGAACAGTAGTTCACCTTCTTACAGGACAAACTGCTAGATTTAATTGAACAGGGAGTTTCATCATTTCCTATTTTATTGACAGTTTGTTATTGAAAAGGGCATTACTAAACTTGATATTCTTAATTTGATTAATTATGTCCTTTTTATTTTTTTACAATATGTAGCATATTTATAAGATGCTAAACTGCTATATGGAGAAAAAGGTGGCAGTAAACCACTTATTATAGACCCAATTTGAGGGTAGAAGGCAAAGTATGCCAAGCTAATGATGTTAAACAAACGCTAATTAGGATATTTTTATTTTTTATTTTCATTTTATTTTTTAGTATTTTTTTATTTTATTTTGTTTTTATGTTTATTTTATAAGGAGTGAATTGCTAGAGTTTTATGGCATAGAGTGTCTCTGAATTTTGTCACCCAAACCATCACCACCTCAATCTCAATAAGTCTTCTTGCTCTAACTTTTCTTTTTTGTTATTTATCTTTAATTGTATTGATTGATGTCCATATTGAGGAAAATGTAATGTTCAAGTGTGGGGATGTTATGCATTTGCATATCAATTGTGTGTGAATTTTACAATTGTATAGTTTTTTGTTAGGTTGGTATTATGATGTGTTTAGTGTGAATGTGTCAATGCCAAGAAATGAATGCAATTGACTTATTTTGAACATGGTCATTTAAATTGAAAAGGCATAGTAACTTATGAATTTTGTGTTTTAAGTGTCTTAGATATGAATATGTATGTGAATTAGGAGATAACACCTATTCTTTCACTTTAGGGAATTCGTTTGTATACATTTATAATTATAGTCTATTAAATTGGTTAGCATTATTAGTACCCTTTCAGGAGAGTAATTAACTAAGAAGAAATGAGGTAGGCTATAAATTAAATGAAATTAAAAAAAATCTGTTAGCCCTTTTTAAGAGAATTAGGTTAAGAATAGAACTAGTTGCTGGTTGAGAGCTACGATATAGATAAGTAACCTGGGGCATTCATGACAAAATGTTCATCTTTACGTCAAAAACCTAGAATATCACTTCAACTAAGAAAAATAAAAAATGTGATCTAGTTGACAAATTAAGGGATATTCATCAAAAGATGTTTGCCTTTACGTCAAAAAAATAGGTTAATATTAAAGAAAATTTTTTAAAAATGGTTTTACTATAAATAAACCTACTGATCCTTTAAAAATATCAAGAATTCCCTTCAAAGGTTTCTTAGTGATAGTTTGCCTTTTTGATTGATTAATAATAATAAATGCATGCTTACAAGGGTCATAGGTGTATGAATATGGTGTTAATATTTTGATTTATTGGCACATTTTGAGTGATTGGTGTTTGAGGTTAAGTTAATTCCATAAGATTTGATGTCATTGTATCATTATGTATTGTTGTATGATTATTTATTTATGCATTTATATGTTTCGTATGTTTGTAGCTTTTAGTTTTGCTTGAGAACAAGCAAAGGCTTAAGTATGGCCATATTGATAGGTGTAGATTATATTATGTTTTGCTAGACATTTAAGAACATTTTAAAGTATTTCTAGGATGATTATCATGTGTATATTGGGTTAGCCACTGATGCATGTATCACATGCATGCGAATGTAGCAGAAGTGTCAGAATCTAGATTCTGACACCATGACAAACTGGAAAAATAGAATCATACATGTATGTATAGATATATATATATATAAGAATGTGAAATATAAAACTTCTACATTTGTTTTCTCCTCCTTTCTTGTTTCTTCTCCTTATTTGGGTTATTGCAAATAGCAAACCCTTCCTTGATCACCCAAGAAAACGCAAAGAAGAAGATGAAACAATGTGTAAGGGTAATTTGAGCACCAAACTAGATAAGTTCAAGTAGATGTTTAAAATGATAGAAGATAGATCAAAAAGCTTCTTGTATGCATTTAGATTCATACAACAATTGCATAAATTGCAAGAACAAGACTTGTGATACCTCTCTCTCAATCTAGAACTCTTCTAGAGCTCTTATGCTCTCACTTGAGTGTGTAAGAAGTGGTAAGACCTTATGTACATAAGTAAAGAACTCTCTTATATACTCATTCATGCCCTCTATCATGATCGTGGCGGGCATATTTAAAAAATAGGCTCACCTTTGGGCCTACTTAAAATTAGCTATACACACTATGTTTTTCATCCGATCTTTTTTGCATATGACCCTTAGGTTCTTGGTTATTTTAGGCACTTGAATTAACTATTAATTTATGCAAATCATGAAGGGTTGATGCCAATTTGTCAGAATATAAGTTGATTAACACACGAACTCTTCGATAGTTAATTATCCAACTTATGAACCTTTCCATAGACAATTAACGTGTAATTTATCCTTTCACCAAACTATACCCCACTTAGTTTGGAGTATGGACTATATGTCAACTCCCACTAGACTGACTATGTCACATCTAGTCCAAGTGATGTTAGTTCTTGTCCTAGGATCTCATTACTCTATGTGTCATTAAAGACTCTCTTCATGACACATAATTGCTCTAGCTAAAGACTCCTGAGTAATGACCCCAATAAGAAGTCATAGGTATCATCTCCTTCTATCAGGAGTGGTGAATCTGTTACTGGCTACCCAATTACCTTCGAATACAAATAATTGTATCTAATCACCACCCTAAGAGTGACCTCGTCTTGAGGTAACAACGAATGATGTCAAAGCATAGGATTGGTATCCAAGATAACCTTGAGTACCTCAAGTCTAAGGATTTTTGCACCATTACTATGATGAGATTAATCATTAACATTCAATAGATCTGCCATATGACAATCTCATGGTGGGGCATCCGATGTACTTACTACCCTTAGTAAGCATCCACATGTTAACTCTAAACAACTCATGCTTATAATTTGTAAGATCCACTGCTTGATCAAATTAAAGTGTATAATATGTGCTAGTCTATTTGGATTAATAATGTCCTGTCTTATTAGTCCTATGGCTAGGGATTATTTAGATACTAACATAATTGCACATGATAGGAATCTCATTATCATGATCTCATCATGATTTCCTTCATGTTATGTTTTGTATGATAGACTTTATTAATTCGATTTAAGATCAATATCGATTCATATATAAATGAATATCAAATTAATGAAAAATGTCTTTTGTTTTATTAATCAAAATAAAGTTTGTATAAAAGTGTTAAAGGCGATTACCTTGAAAGCACTACTCTAACAATCTCCTACTTGCACTAAAATCTATCACCTTTATAACTAACACCATAGGCTAGTACACAAGAATCAAATTTTATTTGAGGAAGTGGCTTAGTCAAAGGATCAACGATGTTCTAATCTATGGGCACTCTCTCAATCTTCACATCACCTCTATCAATTATTTCCTTGATCAGGTGATATCTCCTAAGTACGTGCTTGGACCTCTGATGAGACCTTGGTTCTTTGGCTTGAGCAATAGCCCTTTTGTTGTCACAGTACAATAATATACTAGGAATCACTCCAAGTTCTATAACGAACTTCTTAATCCAAACAACTTCTTTTGCCGCTTCCACAACTATAATGTACTCTGAGTCGGTCACCGAATTTGTAATTGTCTCTTATTTGGAACTCTTCCAACTAACTGCTTCACTATTCAGTATGAAAACATAACTTGACTGGGATTTAGTCATCTTGGTCGGATTAAAAACTAGCATTTATATGCCTAGTCACTACGAGATCTCCATTTCCATATATCAAGAATATATCCTTAGTCCTTCTTAAGTACTTTAGGATATTCTTGACAGCCACTTAGTGACCCTCACCAGGATCTGATTGATATATGCTCGTAACACTTAGAGCATACGATATATCGGGTCTTGTACATAATATAGCAAACATGATTGATCCTACTATCAAAGCATACAGTATCACACTAATGTGAGTCCTCTCATCTTACGTCTTGGGACACATACATTTTGAGAGTTTTATCCCATGAGTTATAGGAAGAAACCCTCTCTTGGACTACCCCATGCTAAACTTATTTAGACTTTGTCTATGTATGTTGACTGTGAAAGACTTGGCAACTTCCTTGATCTATCTCTATAGATCTTTATTCCCAATATATAAGTTGTTTCTCCTAGGTCTTTCATGGAAAAATTCTAGGACAACTAAATTTTAACTGAATGAAAACTTAAGAAATCATTTCCTATTAGTAATATGTCATCCACATATAACACAAGGAATATGATAGCACTCCCACTAACCTTCTTATACACACAAAGTTCATTAGGATTTTGTGAGAAACCAAACTCTTTAATAGTCTCATCATATCGGATGTTCCAACTCCTAGATGCTTGCTTCAATCCATAAATGAATTTTTGAAGCTTACATACCTTTCAGGATCTCTGGATACGAAGCCCTCAAGTTGTATCATACATACATCCTCAAGTAAGTTTCCATTTAGGAAAGTTGCCTTCACATCCATCTGCCATATTTCCTAATCATAATCAACAGTAATGGCTAGGAGTATTCTAATGAATTTAAATATAGCTATGGGGTTAAATGTCTTGTTATAGTTAACTTCTTGTCTTTAACTATAACCTCTAACTACTAGCCTCACTTTATAAGGAATCATATTACCTTCCATTTCGATTTTCTTCTTGAAAATCCACTTGCACCCTATGGGTTTTAACCCTTTAGGTGGGTCAACCAAAGGTTCTACTTGGTTTTCATACATGAAATCCATTTCAGACTTCATGGCTTGAAGCCATTTTTCAGATTCTAAACTCTTTAGAGCCTCTTCATAGGATGAAGGCTTATTGTCCTCTATGAGCAATACATCATTTTGTTCGCTTATAAGAAATCCATATCTCTCTGGAACATTATGTATCATATTTTACCTACGAATATTTTGTGTGTCAGAAGGTTCAACTGTTGTCTCATCTCTGTGAACAACAATTTCGAGTTCAGGCAATTGATTTGCGTTTATTTGAGCATCATGAACTTCTTCTCTAAAAAGATAGCATGCTTTAAGACAAATACCTTTTGCTTTAAAGCATTATAGAACTAATATCCAATTGTTTCCTTAGGATATCCTATAAACAGACATTTATCAGATTTTGCTTCAAGCTTGTCTGATTGAATTTGCTTTACATAAGCCACAGCCCTAGCCTTTCATATAAGAAAGATAAGGTCTTTTGTTAGTCCATATCTCATATGGAGTAACTTCAATTGCCTTTGAAGGGACTCTATTTGTCACATAAATAGCAGTCTCGATTGCATAACCCTAAAAGGATTTCAGTAGATTTGCTAAGCCCATCAGTGTCCTTACTATGTCTAACAAGGTTCGGTTTCTCCTTTCAGCTACACCATTATGTTGTGGTGTGTAAGATGGAGTCCACTGGGCTATTATCCCATTATCTTCGAGATAAGTTAGAAATTTCTCATTTAAGTATTCACCACCTCGATCTGATCGAAGTGTCTTAACACTTCTACCGATTTGTTTCTCTACTTCATGTCTAAATTGTTTGAATATTTACAATGCTTCATATTTGTATCTTATTAGATACACATACCCATATCATGAATAATCATCGATAAAAGTAATGAAGTACACAAAACCACGTCTGGCATGAATAGACATCAGACCACATACATCAGAACATATTAGGTCTAATAACCCATTCATTTGTTCATCTTTTCCTTTAAAAGGTAATTTAGTCATCTTACCTAACAAGCAAGATTCACATGTGTCATATTATTCATAATCAAATGATCCTAGGCTATCATTCTTATGTAGCTTAATCAAGCGTTTCTCACTTATATGGCTAAGTCGATAATGCTATAAGTAAGATTATTTTAAATGATCTCGTTTTTTTTTTTTATTGTCATTGATATTTAAAATTGGATTGGACATATCTAATATGTAAATTCCATTGCACAATTTAGCAGTACCATACAATATTTCATTCAACTTAATTGAACAACCATTGTTTGAAAAAGTTAAATGAAATCCTGCTTTATTAAACCATGAAACAAATACAATGTTTTTAGTCATAACGGTTACATAACAACAATTTTCCAAAACTAAATCTAGCCCACTAGGAAGATAGAAAACATATGTTCCTACAGCTAATTTAACAACTCTTGCTCTATTTCCTATAAGTAGGTCCATCTCTCCCTTCTTGAGCGATCTACTATCTCTAAGACCCTGCATATCAACACATATATATGAGCCACATCTGGTATCTAATGCCCAAATGTTAAGATCAAAAATAGTATTAACCTCAATGACAAATATCATACCTGAAGTAGACGGTGGGACATCTAATGCCATCTTCTGCGTCAGTGACTCCAGATAAGCTTTACAGTTCCACTTCCAATGTCCTTCCTTGTTGTAATAGACGCATATCCTCTTTGATGTTGTCTCCTTTTCCTTCTTCCTGGCTACTTTTTCCACTGGCTTCTTGGACTTCTTCTTCTTCTTTTGGCTCTTCTTTCGAGAACTAGAAGCAGAGTCCACTAGCATCACAACCTTTCTGTCTTTCATGATAGTCTGCTTAGTTGTTTTGAGCATATTAATTAGCACAAGTATCGTTGTGGATATTTGATTCATTCGATATTTAAGAACAAACTAGGAATAAATATAGGTCAAACCATTCAAAATTAAGTCTATATTTAATTCATGATCCATTATGAAGACCAAACTGACTAATCTCTCATTGTATCCATTCATATTCAGTGCATACTACACTAGAGACAATCTGTTAATCATTTTAGAATGGAAAAGCAACCTTGAGGTCTCTAACCTGTCAGACCGAGCTTGCTCATCAAAAAATTCCCTTAGATGGTAGACTATGGTATGAGCATCCATAGCCTCATGTTAATTCCGGTGACATAGAGGCCAATATTATACAACTAGCCAACTTACTATTATCTAGTAGCTTCTTATAAGCTTTCTGATCTTCATCATATGCATCGTCAGCAGGGGGATCAAGAAGTGGTTCATCTAGGACATATCCTAGTTTTTTGGATTTGAGAACAATTCTCAAATTTCATAGTCAATCCAAGAAGTTAGGTCCTGTAAGTTTGTTGGAGTCTAATAGCGAGCGTAAGTTCACACTAGAAGACATTGTGCGATTTAATAACCTAGAAGAAAGAAACAAAATGTTAGAATGTACTTTAATGCATATCAATAAGGGCTTTAATCATATGCATTATAGGTCCCACTATTCTTATTCAAATCCATAGCCCTCACTACAAATTTGAGAAAACTTATAGCTTTCTTAATGAGTCGATATCCGATATTACCAAGAATGACCTTCGATTTGCCCAACAAGCCATCTTTGGTCAATCCGTAGGTATCATTCATACCAATTGCATTCATTTATGCAACTATCAATTTGTGCCATCAACTGCTGATTTAGCACACTCATTTGGTCATCAACTCTTGATTTGTATACATCCCATGTATATTACCTAACTTCACCTTTATCCATGTTGACTTTGGGTTTGCCCAAAAAATCAATGCTTCTAGTTAGGACCAACCCATTAATCCAAAAATCTAATTTCTATGGTTTGAACATATTCGTTTAGAGTTGGCTTGGGTTTGCCCAACAACTCAACTCTAAAAGAACTCTGGTTCTTGTCATATCAATAGAAGGTGTAAGTCCTAATATTTGGTTGAGGGATTTGTCCTTTGGTCTCATCAATACTTAGATGATCTTGATTATGTATATCACATATATACATTCAAATTATGGACAAATCAATTAAATTGAGCATATATCCATAACTACCCTTAAAATGCATCTAATGCATGTATTATACAAAGGAGGTTTAATTTAGGTTGCGACTTGACTATGCATCTAAAGTTGGTGATTCGATTCAACTCTTAAACCTAATTGGGTGCTAGTGTTACTCTTGGCTAATTCAAATTATGAATGTGATTCAATTAAGAACCCTAAAAAATAGAATCATACATGCATGCATAGACATATATATAAAAACATTAAATATAAAATTTTTACCTTCTAAATTCTGACACCATGACAACTCGAAAAAACATAATCATACATGCATGCATAGGCATATATATAAGAACATGAAATATAAAACTTTACCTTTTGTTTCTCCTCCTTTCTTGTTTCTTGTCCTTGTTTCAGCTATTACAAACACCAAACTCTTCCTTGATCACCCAAGAACACGCAAAGAAGATGAAGAAACAATATATGATGGTGATTTAAGCACCAAACTAGATGAGTTCTAGTAGATGCTTAAAATGATAGAAGATAGATCAAGAAGCTTGTCGTGTAACACCCCACTTCCGTAAGACTCCAACCAAACATCGAAAGTGATATCCGAATTCGTGCCCCGCGAAGGTGGCATGTTATAGCACTCGATTTGTCAAATTTCAGTACAATTTTTTTTTAAACCAAGAACATAAAGTACAGAAAGTTGATAACTAAATTGGCCCATTTTATTTTATAACCATTTTCAAACATAACGCTACAATCAACAAAATTTT
>JANQBM010854764.1:0-13780 GCA_025594535.1 Erythroxylum domingense | reverse complement strand
TTCCTATATAAGGTATATCTTGGCCATAAGAGAGGTACGCATAATCATAACCCTAGTTTTCTCTGCTTTCCTGCAGTTCCTCCTTCACCAACAAACTAACTTGAGCGTCGGAGAGGCTTATCGGGAAACAACCCCCGACGTGTCTTCTTTGTTTTGCAGAAATCTTCAAGCCAGAATTCCCACCTTCAACAGTTGATTCCATGGATTCAAACGGCAATGTTCAGCCTCGTCAGAATCCAGCGGAACCACTATTAATAAATTTCCTGCCATGCAAATCTAATGTGACTAGGTTACATGTATCTGGAAGTTCCTTTTTTAACTCAACGTCAATACACATTTTTGTAAATCCCATTCCTTGCGACGAAGCAGTCATCTTGCCCATGCATACACCAGCAATATGATTAAGATCCTGATTATTTTAGTATTCAAGAGGATTTTAGTGCAAGTTTATCCAAGTTTGTGTTGACGTCAATTCTTCTTCATCATTCCAGTATTCAAGAGGTTTCTTTAAATGTCAGGGTCAGATCGTAGACGTGTTGGAGACCTCATCTAAAGTAAGTTCGAATATGAAATATCCATATTCATTAATCATAGTGTCTTAAGAGGTCATGTTGTGCCCGTTTGACTTAAGGCCATTCTTTTACCAACAATAGAAACTTACAAGAGCGTCATTGCAAGCAGTAGCTCCAACCTTAACATCTTTAGAAGGGGAGAGCAACGACCTTACTGTTGATGATTTTTGGAGTAATATATTTGAGCTTCAAAACGTTGTTTTGATGGCCAACAATGATGTTTTGGAGTTTTGAAGCAGAGACAGGAGAAGTTTAAGTCGACAAGAGACGAGTGAAAGGGGAATTTAGAGAAAAAAAGACAAAAGCAGAAGGGGGGACCACAAAACCTGAGGAGGCTTTGTCCCTAGCTTTTACGGAGGAGAAGGAAGCCGAAATTATCGTAACTGTTGAAGTTTCGTTTTGCAAACTCAGTTGGACTGGATTACTTTTACAAAATCGTTAAATTAAATTCAAATCCAAAGTCTCCACACTAGTATAGAGATTGGCAGGGCGGAGAATCTGATACATCGCACATGACGAGAAACTGTGGGGTCCCAATCAGGAGGAGATTTGGCAGGAGGGCCTCCAAATGCAGTTGTCTTAATGGCCTTGCTGTCAACCGTTTAGGCCTAACGCAGCTGTCTCCCATGTGATTATAATTGCAATATCCCACGGTCCAATTGTGTTCTCTTTTGGCTCCACCAGTGGATGATTGGAAGACGACAGCAAACTTTAACGGCCACCCACCCATCGCATTGGATTCCTTCATATCTAGGAGTCACAAAAAGCTCCTCCTCTCCTCTAGACTCTCACCATTTTCCTTCTTTTGACGTTCTACGCGTCGGAATTTATTACGTAAACAACGAACTTAATAAGAAAAAAAAAAAAGGTCCATTCTAATTTAAGTTCACTTTCATAACATCTCAATAGAATATTGGAGGACTTCAAAGTTGAGTTATCTAGCCAGCACACTTGGAAATCCTTTTTGCATTGATGAAAACACAATTGGTACAAAAATAATACAATTTGTCAAAGTTTGCGTTGAAGTTGAATTACATCATGCGCTCCCCAAGATTACGAAATTGGGCAAAAAGGGCAATCTCCAAGAAAATGAAATCTTAGTCTCCTATCTTTGGAAACGATATAAGCACACGATGCCAAGAATTTGGAAACCAATTGGCAGGGTCTTCTCCATAAGCACCCATTCTAAACTCACATGGACAAATAAAGCACCAGTGCAGGAAACTAATACGGAACCTAATAGAAACAAATTATGCAATATGACAACCAAGTTCACATGCTTATTAATACTCTTAAGGTACTATAACAACCTAGAGACAAATTTGACTTAATTGAGGATATTCTTAAGAAAGTGGCAAACCTTGACAAAAATGTTGCCTTAAATGAGGTATCCCTCTTAGATAGTATAGCAAATCTAAAATTTTATGGTCGTAATAATACTGAAGCGTCTCCACCACTCCATACTTTTGCTACCAAGCAAGCTTACACTAATAAGGATGCACCTTTCACTGTAGTGAGAAGATCCTCAAATAAGAGTAAGAAATCAGGTTCAAATCCCTCTTTAATGTCCTTATTAACTTGGAACATGAGAGGGTTAAAAAACCCAAGAAAATAATAAGCTCTTTTAACCTTTTACATTAGAAAAAACCATTTTTTCTTTACCTTTTGGAGACCAAAATAAAGGCTAATGCCTTTTATCAAGGAATATGGTTAATTAATAGGAATTGACAGGTACTCTCTAGTCACCAATGCCATTACAATAGCAAGATCATTATATCTTTTAACCCCTTCTTTGCTAGAGTTAATGACAAAAAGCCTTTAACTAATTCATCCTTATCTTTCTCTCTCTTTTGCAATTAAACATCTCTGTTGAAGTCATATTTGTCTATACATATAACATACTTTTCAAGGATAAGCTTTATGTAAGGATAATATAGACCTTGGCAGCTTGATTCAACATCTTTGGATTGTAAATGGGGATTTTAATAACATCTTCTTCTCTTATAAGGCAAAAGGTTGCTGGATCACTCAGGTGCCTCAAACAGGAAACTTTAGTAATTACCTTCACCATTTAGGCTTAGAAGATCTTAGGAATATAGGACACCGGTTCACTTAGTTTAATAAACAAGTAGGTCATCTACTTCTTAGGAAAAAGTTAGATAGAGATCTCATTAATGGTAATAGAGTTCAACTTTCTTTAGTAACTTTTGTGAGTTGCTTTCTCAAGTGGTCTCAGACCATTCTCTTCTTGAATTCATAATCAATAAGCTATAATCAATAAGCTCTATGTTAAAAAGAAATATCCTTTCAGGTTCAGTAACTACTTGTTTAATCATCCCAAATTCAATGATGTTATCATCAAAGCATGTCAAAACAAGTGCATGAATTTGATTCCTTTAAATATTACTTCAATCTTAAAGCCATTAAGTAAGAACTCAAGTACAAAGCCTAAAATGACAATGATACTCTAGAAACTCTTAAATCAACAAGGGAAAAGCTCAAATACCATCAAACATTACTCTCAACTAAGCCTAGAGATACACAACTCATTATGTAAAAAAGGAATTCCCTCAACTGTTACATAAATTCTCTCAATAATAATAATTTTCTTCCAAGATCAAGATCAAGGATCTAATAGTTAAAAGAGGGGAGTGGAAACTCCATATTCTTTTATAGCTCAATTACAAGTAAGAAAAATACCAATAGAATTTGTGTTTTAAGAGATAATGAGGGCTATTGTAAATTTTCTCAAGGTGAACTCCATGGTCTAGCTATCCACTAAAACATTAAGGTCTCCTAAGTCACTAGTGATCCAAAGAATATCATCAAGACATGCATCTAAATTGGCATTATAGAACAACAAACTTCCTCTCTCACTACCCCTTTCCAAAGTCACAAGGTTAAGGAAGCATTATTGGAGGCTAATAAAACCCCAAGTCTCAACTGTTTCAATGGGTACTTCTTTTTAAAATGAAGGAATTCAGTAAGAGACATATCCATTAAAGTTGTACTAAAGTTCTTCTCACATGGTAAGCTTCTCTATGAGATTCATATGTCTTTCATTACTCTTGCTCTTAAAACGTATGACCTCTTTATCCTATAAGATTTTAGATTAATTTTGTGCTGTTGTGTCAGTTGTAAAACCATTTTAATTTGATTGTTTATAAAGTAGTGATAATATCTTTGTTTTTCAAGACTTATTTAAGAATTATCATAAGGATCACTTAATTAAAATTTATTCCCTTAAAATTGATTTTAGCAAGAATTTTGGCTTAAGAGGATGAGTTTTTCTATTTGAAATTCTAAATCCTTATGTTTTTCCCCCAAATCATGTCACCACACTTACAATATACTTATTAATAGTGGGCCATCAATAATAATCAAGGCATCTAGATGTCTAAGAAAAGTGGATCCTCTTTCCTGTTATCTCTTTAGCTTGTTTATGGAATCTCTCTTAACAATGATCAAGCATAGTACTACAACTCCCAACAATTTTAGTTCCACTTCAGATGTAGGAAAACTCAACTCTCATATATAAGAAAACTCAGCTCTTTATTCCAACTTTTTTCAAATGACATCTTACTATTATGCAGAGTTAAGCTAGACTCAGTCAAGCTTATGCTTAATGTACTTGATAAGTTTCATTTCATCTCATAGCTCTCCATTAATGGTGGCAAAAGCAGCATCACTGTGTCTACAAGCCTTGATTTGTTTGTTAAAAAAGTTATCAAATTGTCTACCTTTAAAAACCTACAACCTCCCATTAAATACTTAAGAGTCCGCGTTGTGACCTCTAGGCTTCCTTACTAAGACATTCAGCTTCTATTTGATACCATAAATAAGAAAATTAAAATTTTTTGCAACAAGTTTATTTTATTTATAAGTAGATTGTAGTTACTAAGTCAGTTCACCCAAGTATTCAAGTCTTTTGGTGCAATCATCTCTTACTCTCATATAAACTCACTAAGGACATTGAAACACTATTAAAAGATTTTCTTTTGAGTGAGAATCCTTACGACTCTTCAAATTTTAATATCAAATGCGTAGAAATTTACTACTAAAAACATAAGGGTATTAGGATTGAAACCCACTCAAATCTTGAATAAAGTTGTCCTTCCTAAAACACTACAGAAGCTCTTTAAAAATAAGAAACCGTTGTACGTTAGTTGGGTGCATATCCACTTCTTAAAACACAAAAGTCTATGGATAGTGAGACCTAACCCCAAAATCTCTTGGTCTCTTTAACAGTTGCTTATGTTAAGAGGGAAGTTTGTTACCATTTGTTGTTTTGTTTTAGTTTGGAGATAACATATTGACCTAGTGCAAAAGCAAACTTGCTTGCTATCATAACATACTTATCCTTTTTCTTAAGTTCTGCATAGACAATGGAGCTAATCAATGTTTGTGGTATAATTTATTACATCCATTAGGGCCCCCATATCTACTTCCTACTATTATTATCATGACAAATGGATTCCCCCACAAATTAAATTATGAAGATGCTCATCAATGGAAGCTCTTAGTCTTAGCCACATAATCAAACATTAAAGTGCTCTATCATTATGGATAATATGCCTTCATATCAACCTAATTTAAGTAAGTAGGACAGGGTCATCTAGAATAAGCATATTTTTAAGGATTTAACAATAGATCATATTATGTAATCTTCACGGATACAATTCACGTAGTTCAATGTCACAAACTAGTTTAAAATTCCTTCAATTTACCTAAATCTTCCTTCATCCTTTATCTTGCAATTAAGGGATGCCTAAGCATAAAAGATATATGTTGATGGATTGTAAAACCTATTTCCTTGTTTTATGCTTAAAAACTGCAAATGAACGGGTTGTGACTTGTAGTTAGAAAGAACGAATATCGATCCCATAGGAATTGATGCCTAGACACCACTTAATTTAGAATAGACTTTGTTTAAGAAAAAAAATTGTTTAATACAATTAATCTAGAAATTTAAATTAAAATTAAAAGACTAATGTAAACAATGGACAATGCTGCAATTGCGGAAAGTTTGAATTCAAGGATCTAAATGCTAGAGATTACTTTTTCCTTATTTTATCTCCCTTATATTTTATTGATTGAATTGTGTCTCACCCTAGATTTCCGAATGTATTAATTACCCTCTCTAAAGGTGTAATTATTTGTCCCTAATTGAATTAATGGGAATTGATTGAATGATCTATTGGCCCCTGAATGTTTTTGTTTATTTTTGTTAATCATGATTTAGATAATTATGAGGCTTAGATGAGTGAATTTTTGGGAGTTATTTTTTTATTTTTTATTTTTATTTAAGTTAATGTTAGTAAGATTATATGACATATGTTAATTGAATTAAAGTGTTAAGGTAGTAAGATTTCATAAAGGACATTTTTGGAAGACCACTTAAGGTTAAAAGAACCTAAGCTTATAAGGAACGGTAAAATGGACTTTTGGGCTCATTAAGGGTAAAAAGGAGAAGATTGAAGGTGGGCTTGCATATGAAGAAGCCAAAAAAATGAAAATTAGAAGATAGAAGAGGAAGAGAGTGTCGTTGGAGATAAAAGAAAAGAGAGAAAGAAAGCTCAGCTAGGTTTTGATTTTTCTTAGTCTTAAAGAGTTATTTTAAAGTTGTTCAAGAACGGAAAAGGAAGAGTAGGATTAAAGCTTCCATTAGAGCCAACAATCTCGCTATTTGGTGAAGATTCAAGGTAAGTTTGATTTTAATCTTTTGGATTTTTGAAAGGGTTTTGGTTCATAAAGCTTAAGAAATGTATGTGTTTAAGAATTTGAGGATCAATTTTAGTGAATATGTCTTGTGGGTTCTCCAATTTGAATCCATATTGAATGGGAATTTTGTCTTTGGTAAAAGGGAATCAAAGAAGGCAAGAGGAGCAAGAGTAGAGACATTTTTTAGCAAAGTTTTAAGCAAGGAAATTCAAAGTAGGTTTCATGTTTATAATTGCATAATGAGCCATTATGTTTTCCTTTGAGTTAAGAAAATAAAATTATTTTTCATTGCTTTATAATTATGGCATTTGTTGCTTTTAAATGATTTGAGAAATTGCAATATGCTTGATATTTGAATTTGGTTGATTAATTGTGAAAAAGATGATGGAAATGCATATGAAATATTTCATGTTAATGAAAGACATATTTTGAAAATGTGCCATTTGGGCAACATGTTTACAAGTTATGAAATGCATGTTATATGGGTTTGGATTGGTCACATAAGCATGCCAAGTGCACTTTGACAAAAGGTTTCTCTCACCTACCTGCTAGTGGCATGGAGCTCCTTCATGGACTCCCATAAGTTCATGACTATGCAAAATCATTTTGTGGGACTGCGATAGTCCGTTCTGTTTATGGCTACATAGGACCCTTATGGGAAATGTGTAGTACTTTCTGTTTTTGGACCAACCCAAACCATTCTAATGTGATTATGTGTTCATGATATGTTGACAAGATTGACGCTTACATGATTTGTGTAGTACTTTCATTGTGAATTTTGGTTAAAAATTTAAGAACCATGTGTTTTATGATTCAATAAGAACTTTCTATGACAATGAACATTTTAAATAGTTTTGCTTGTTATTCGTTATAAACTTGTTACCAACGAGCTTTAAGCTCACCCTCCTCCCCCAATTCCTTCCCATCTCTAGGTGACGAGTAAGAGATCAAGTGAAAGAGAATCAAGACATCACTTTAAAATTTTCATCTTTTGCATTTAAGCTAGATTTGTAACCACAAGGCTTTAGTTGCATTTTGAGAAAATTACTGTTCATGTACTTTTTTTTGTATTTTGGGCATTTTGAGATATTGATGTATTGTGGTTGAAAATGCCCACTAAAGCTTTGTAAAAACTCTTATATTTTTATGTTAATGAAGTATGTGTTTTGCCGATGATATGTCAAATTTGTTCATTGCATTTTTCAAGTTTTCCATAAGGGTGAGAATTTGTGTTCTGGCTTCGAGGGAAATACTGTATTAAACTAGGATGAATTGGATGAAGTTGCCTTCTTGAAAATTGTAGATTACTTTATAGCTTTCCAATGATATATAGTATGAAACTTTTAGACATTGGAGTTGAGAGATATGATTATTAGAAGTTTGGGATGTTGCATAGGATGGACTTTTGGGATAGCTACAGATTTTTGAAATTTTGACCCATTTAGAGGCAAATTTTATTTTTGAGGTCTTCATGGAAGTTGTAGATCTAGAAGTATTCTTTAAAAAATTCTTTGAATGACCTTAATATGATATTTGTAGTGAGAGTTATGCCTTTTTTTTTTCTAAAACAGGTCTGAGGAAGAACAGAAAAGGAGGAAGAAGGGAAGCAAATTGTGACTTTGCGGCCACGCCGCAGGTAGCGATCGCGATCGCGACTTTGCTGGTTCCTATACCTGAACACCTCTCATTTTTATTTTGATCATAACTTTGTCGCCCGACTCCAAATTACCTAAATTTGGAAGCATTGGATTCATAACACATTTCTCTACCTTTCCATAAAAATTTATATCTTTTGGTGTTGATTCGAAAAAGATTGATCGAATCAAAGTGAGGGTATTAATTGGAAGAACATAAATTGGACATTTTTACTGAACATGCTTCAATATTTTGATGATATCTTGATATCTTTGGGGCTCAAAATGAGATGATTATTATTTCCAAATAAGCTAGAGACATAGAGCTACAAATTATCTGAAGGAATCAAATTTTAATTAAGTCCCTAAGACTTTCAATTTCTAGAGTGAAGTTGGGTATAGTGTACTATTTCAATGCAAAAATAATCCAAAAATGTTTGGCATATAACTTTCAAATTTTTGAACCAAATTGAATGATTTTGGTGTCATTAGAGACTTAAGACAATGGGGAACTAATATTTTGAAAAGTTCCAATTGAAATTACAATTTGAGTTTTCTTAAAATTTGTTCGGAAATAGGAAAAGTGAGTTCTTTTTTATGATTGACTGGTATGGGCACGCCACCCTTGTGGGATATGCATCCAGATGTCACTTAGGACGTCGGCAATGTGACTTGCAAGGGAAGGGTCCCAACACTTATAGTATCAAAGCGTCTAGGTTGAGGTCCAGGTGTAGGACCAAGTGTAGGAGTATCCTAAGCACGAAATGAGTATGTTCAGACATGAAGTGTACATGCATTGTTTTAAATGAACTACTTGCATTGTTTTGAATTGTTTTATATGATTTGAAATTATTTTATACAATTTGAACTATTTTGCATACTTTGAAAAAAAAAATTCTTGAAATAAAGGTTTTCAATTGTTTTATATTGAAGAAGTGAAAATGCCACCTTGAAAGAGAGCTCGAGGAGCTATGACTCAATCTCACTCTCACCAAGGGAGCATGGATGAATCCTATGTCCCGCAAGATGCTGGGACACACTCTGCTTCTGATTCGGAGGCACCTAGTATTCAGCATGAAGTGCCACCGCCTCCACCTCCTATGCCTCAAGCAAACCCTCTAGATCCACGGTTCTTTCAAGCCTTTGCCTAAGCTTTCACTTATGCCATGGGCCAAGGGTCACAAGTGCCAGTTCCAGCTCTAGTGGAGAGGAGCGAGCAGTATGATAAGCTCCGCAAGTATGGGGCTGCAGACTTTAATGGTACTACAAATCCAAAGGAGGCTGAAGCATGGTTGAAGAGGACCGAAAGAGTCCTGCTTCAGATGAAGTGTTTCGATAAAGAGAAGCTAGATTATGCAGTTAGCTTGCTATAAGGGGACACACTTCATTGGTGGGAATCAGTGCCCCATAGTCAGGTTATGCCTCCGATGTTGTCATGGATAGATTTTATGGAAGTGTTCAGGAAGAAGTACCTTTCTAGGGTTTATGTACAAGAGAAGACCAGGGAGTTTCTGAATCTCACACAGAGGGAGATGAGTGTGGGTGAGCATGAACTGAAGTTCACTCAGCTTTCCCGATATGAGGCCAACATTATGGAGAATGAGGAAGACAAGTGTCGTAAGTTTGAGGGAGGTCTCCCTCTGGGGATCAAGGAGAAAGTCTTGATCCATAGTTTCTGTGACTACCGGCAGTTGGTAGATGCCACACTCTAGGCTGAAAAGCTGGAGAATATCAAGTATGAGGTGAGTAGGAAGAGGAAGAACCAAGAGCAGTCTTCCAAGAAGGGGATGAGTGCTCCAATACCTGAAAGGGGTGTGAAGAGCTCCTGTACATAGAATGAGACGGGGAGTAGTGCTTCTGTTAAAGATCAAGTAAGCAAGGGCAGTGTCAGTGCAAGCCTCAACAGCATGAGGCAATAGTAGGGTGGAGAGGAGCAGGAACATGAACCCCCAATATGAGCATTATGGGAAGTTGCACAGGGGAGAGTGCTTCAAGTTACTGGGAGCATGATTTCGATGTGGAGAGAAGGGACATATGATTAGGGATTGTCCCCAAGTAACAAGGCAGGAGGGGTCGTGGTTACAAGCCCCAAAGAGAGCTGAAACAGTGGGAACCCGACCAGCCATTAAAGTAGGCAGTTCTGTAGCTGCAAAGAAGGCTATTCCTATAGGAAGGCCAAGGGGTTAGGCACAGGCAAGAGTGTTTTCCATGACAATGGAGGAAGCAGCAGTCACACCAGAGGTTGTCACGAGTATGGTGCAGTTATTTGATTCATCTGTTTATTTACTGATTGATTCTGGTTCCACGCATTCTTTTTTTTCTACAAGTATGATTCTGAATGGTTTGAATTCAGTGCCTTTGAATATTCCTTTGCTTATTAGTACACCTCTGGGGAGGAATGTAGTAATCAATAAAGTATAAAAGTTGTGAGCTCTTCATTGATGGTGCTAGACTGGTAGTGGATTTACTACCTCTAGACCTAAAAGGATTAGATGTTATACTTGGAATGGATGTTACGGAAAAGTATCATTCAAAGTTGGATTGTGGCCTTAAGGAGGTGGAATTTGATCTGAGCAACGGTGAAAGGGTGATTTTTAGAGGGGACAAGAAAGTGCCATCACCAAGAATTATTTCTGCTTTACTAGTTGACAAGATGATGAAGAAGGGGTGTGAAGCCTTCTTGGCGCACGTTCTGGACGTCGATGTGGAGGAAGGGAGGTTAGACGATTTTTCGGTTGTAAGGGAATTTCCTGATGTGTTCCCAGAGGACTTACCTGGTTTGCCATCGGTAAGGAAAATCAAGTTTGTCATCGATTTGATTCCTAAAACTGCACCCATTTCTATACCTCTGTATAGGATGGCTTCAGCTGAGCTGAAGGAGCTTAAGGAACAGTTGGACGAACTATTAGAGAAAGGGTATATAAGGCCGAGTTTGTCACCTTGGGGAGTGCCTATTCTATTTGTCAAGAAGAAGGATGGAACATGGCGATGTGTATTGATTACCGGAGACTCAACAAGGTGACCATTTGAAACAAGTATCCTCTGCCATAAATAGATGATCTGTTTGACCACCTGCAAGGAGCAAGGGTCTTTTCCAAGATTGATCTCAGATCAGGCTATCATTAGCTCAGAATTAGAGAATCTGATGTAAATAAGACAGCCTTCAGGACACGGTATGGGCATTACGAGTTCCTAGTTATGCCTTTTGGTTTAACCGATGCTCCAGCTACATTCATAGATCTTATGAATAGGGTCTTCAAGGAGTATCTGGATCAGTTTGTCATAGTTTTTATAGATGACATTCTGGTGTACTCCAAGAGTGAAGGGGAACATGAGGAACATCTCAGGATCATACTGCAGACACTGAGGGAGAGGGAACTTTATGCCAAATTCAGCAAATGTGAATTTTGGCTATATGAGGTGGTATTCCTTGGACATGTAATTTCTGAGAATGGGGTACATATTGATCTGAAGAAAATTGAAGCAGTGGTGAAGTGGCATGCACCAAGACAGTGACGAAAGTGAGGAGTTTTCTTAGTCTTGCAAGTTACTATAGGAGGTTTGTGGAAGGCTTCTGTATGATTGCTGCTCCACTAAATAGGTTATTAAGGAAGAATCAGAAGTTTATCTGGAGTGATGAGTGCCAAAAGAGCTTCGAGGAGCTGAAGCACAGATTGACAAGTACTTCAATTCTGACTTTGCTTATGAGAGATGAGGGTTGTACAATGTATAGTGATGCTTCAAGAAAGAGTTTGGGTTGTGTATTGATGCAAGGAGACAAGGTAATAGCATATGCCTCGTGGCAGCTAAAGCCTTATGAGTTAAATTATCCGAACCATGATTTAGAATTGGCAGTAGTGATTTTTGCTTTAAAGATTTGGAGACATTATCTATATGGGGTTCAGACGAGGATCTTTACTGACCATAAAAGTCTCAAGTACTTACTGAGTCAGAAAGAGCTGAATTTGAGACAGAGAAGGTACATTGAGTTGCTTAAGGATTATAATTATTGATTGAGTACCATCCAAGCAAGGCAAATGTCATGGCGGATGCCTTGAGTAGGAAATCATTAATAGCCCATGTTCAGATAGTTTATCTGTCGTTATTGGAAGAGATGGCTAAGCTTAGGATAAGTTTGAAGTAGGAGGAACCTGATTGTATTGTTGTTACCTTCAGAGTGAGATCGATACTCAGAGAGAAGGTTAGGGAGTTACAAGCACAGGATGCAGAATTGAGGAAGCTCTGAGAAGAAATTCAAAGTGGCAAGAAGTCTGAAGTGATAGTGAGGGATGATGGACTCATGACCGTAGGGAATAGGCTTTGCATGGCAAATGTCAAGGAGGTGAAGGATGAAATATTAGATGAGGCACACAATGCGCCTTATGCCATGCACCTAGTTAGCACTAGGATGTACAGAGATTTGAAAGAGCATTTCTGGTGGAAAGGTATGAAGAAGGATGTAATAGAATATGCAAGTAAGTGTCTAGTGTGTTAGCAAGTCAAGGTAGAACACCAGGCACCTTCAAGCAAGTTAAGGCCATTGCTCATTCCTGAGTGGAAATGGCAAAGGATGACTATGGATTTTCTGACGGGTTTGCCTAAGACTAGTAGGAAGTATGTTGCCATATGGGTTATTGTGGATCGTTTGACGAAGTCAACCTATTTTCTGACATTTAAACAAACTAATTCTTTGCTTGTGCTAGCAAAGAAGTATATTGATGAGATAGTGACATTATATGGAATTCCTGACTCTATAGTTTCTGACAGAGATTCTCGGTTTACTTCAAGATTATAGGGAAGATTATAAGAGGCTCTAGGAACTAAGTTGAGTTTTAGTACTACTTTTCACCCTCAGATAGATGGTCAATCTAAGAGGACTATTCGGACCCTTGAGAGAATGCTCAGGGCATGTGTTATGGATTTCAAAGGAGCTTGGGAAGAGCATTTTCCATTAGTCAAATTTGCTTACAATAATTCGTACCATTCAACCATTCAGATGGATCCTTATGAAGTGTTGTATGGGAGGAGATGTAGAACTCCCATATGCTGGGATGAAGAAGGAGAATGGAAGATAATAGGACCAGAATTGATTCAGATGACAGTTGACAAGGTCAAGTTAGTTAAGCAAAGGCTCAAAGCAGCTCAGGATAGAATGAAAAGCTATATTGATGCACACCGAAAGGAAATGGAGTATAAAGTTGGTAAGAAAGTCTTCCTTAACATATCTCCTTGGAAAGGAGTCGTGAGATTTGGCAAGAAGGGCAAGTTAAGCCTAAGATATGTGGGTCCTTATGAAATTCTTGAGAGGATTGGACCATTAGCCTATAGGTTGGCATTGCCACTAGAATTATCACAGATTCATGATGTCTTTGATGTTTTCATGTTGAGGAGATATAGATCAGATCCCTCTCACATCATTCAGAGCTCTGAGGTTTAGTTAAGAGATGATATGAGTTATAAGGAGATTCCAGTGGAAATCTTGGATACTAAGGAAAAGGTCCTCAGGAACAAGACAGTTCAACTAGTAAAAGTCTTGTGGAGAAACCATTCTGTAGAAGAGGCCACATGGGAGCCCTTGGAAGCCATGAAGGAGAGGTATCCATACCTTTTCAATGACTCAGGTAAGAATTTCGAGGACGAAATTCTTTTAAGAGAGGGAGAAATGTTGCCCCCCGAATGTTTTTGTTTTTTAGTTAAACATGAATTAGATAATTATGAGGCTTGGATAAGTGAATTTTTAGGAGTTAAATTTTATTTATTTATTTATTTATTTATATTTATGTTAATGTTAGTAAGATTATATGACATATGTTAATTGAATTAAAGTGTTAAGGTAGTAAGATTTCATAAAGG
>JANQBM010854733.1:0-13782 GCA_025594535.1 Erythroxylum domingense | reverse complement strand
ATGTGATGTGGTAATTTACCACATCTGGACCCGTTTCTTTGGTCCGACCCGTTCTCTGGAAACGGGATGTTACAATATTCCTCAAGGAAATGTGGCAAGTACTTTAGATGATGGAGGTGCAATGGTCTGTAAAGCAGCAACGACTATTGGAGGTAAAAAAAGATTTGTTGATGTATGGCTACTAAATTCAACAGCTACTTTTCACATGATCACTCGAAGAGACTGGTTCCATCAATATGAATTTGTCTCTGAGGGATTTGTGTACAATTGTAATGATTAAGCTCTGAAGATCGTTGGTATCGACACCATCAAGTTAAAGATGTATGATGAGACAACTCAAACTATTGAAAAAGTGCGACATATAGAGGGCCTGAGAAAAATTTGTTGTCTGTAGGATAACTGGATGATCTCGGTTTCAGATTTGAGATTCAAAACAAGATCATAAAAGTGATTAAAGGAGCGTTGATATTTATGAAAGCAAAGAAAATTGTTGCAAATTTGTACATGTTGCAGGGAGTACCTTTGCAAGAAGGACAGGCATCTATTGCAGTGACTAGTCCAGATGACAAATTTGAAATGACGTGGCATAAAAAGCTTGGACATATGTTAGAACAAGGAATGAAGATACTTGCAGAGAAGAATCTACTTCCAGGTCTCACAAAGGTATCACTACCCTTTTGTAAGGATTGCATTGTGAGTAAGCAACATCAATTGAAGTTCAACACATTAAAGTTTAAAAGTAAGGAAATTCTAGAATTGATTCACTCTGATGTATGGCAAGTACCAGTTACATCCCTAGGAGGAGCAAATTTATTTGTGTCATTCATTGATGATTATTTGAGGAGATGTTGGGTGTTTCCTATCAAAAGGAAGGTAGATGTATTTCCAACTTTCAAATTTTACAAAGCGCGAGTGGAACTCCAATCTGGTAAGAAGATCAAGTGTTTACGCTTAAATAATGGAGGGGAATATATTGAAAAAGAATTTGATGAATTCTGCAAGCAAGAAGGCATCAAAAGGCAGTTCATGACGGCATACACTCCTCAGCAAAATGGAGTAGCAGAGCGGATGAATAGAACTCTGTTGGAAAGAACAAGATCGATATTGGGAACTGCAAGCTTTGATAAGAAATTCTGGACAGAGGCAGTCAATACAACCTGTTATATGGTGAATCGAACTCCATCAACTACAATTGAATTGAAGACACTGATGGAGATGTGGACTAGTAAACTAGTGGATTATTCCAACCTCCATATATTTGGAAGTCCTGCCTATGTGATGTTCAATGCCTAAGAAACTAAGAAGTTGGATCCAAAATCCAGAAGATGTATTTTCTTGGGATATGTTGAAGGAGTAAAGGGGTATCGTCTGTGGGATCCCATTTCCCACAAGATTATTACCAGCAGGGATGGTATCAAAATGATTCTTCTGAAGCTGCACTAGAGCACGAGGAGCAAGAACCAGTTGAATATGATGTTTCAAATACTCGGAGATCGACTCGTACAAGAAGAGCACTGATCTGGCACTCAGATTATATTATGGAGAGCAATATTGCATACTGTCTTTTAACTAAGGATGGAGAGCCATCAACTCTTCAAGAAGCAATGAATAGTTTTGATGCATCTTAGTAGATGGCACCAATACAGGAAGAAATTGAAGCTTTGCATAAGAATAAGACATGGGAGCTAGTATCACTACCACAAAGAAGAAAGCCTATTGGCAATAAATGAGTTTTCAAGATCAAACGGAGTGGTGATGATCAAGTAGAGTGATATCATGCTAGATTGGTGGTAAAAGGATATGCTTAGAAGGAAGGAATTGACTTCAATGAAATATTTTCTCCTGTGGTTCGACTTACTACAGTTTGAGTAGTCCTCGCAATTTGTGCTACATTTGACTTGCATCTTGAGTAATTAGATGTGAAAATTGCATTTCTTCATGGGGATCTTGAAGAAGAATTTTATATGCTCCAGCTAGAAGGTTTTGAAGAAAAAGGTAAAGAGAACTTGGTTTGCAGATTGAACAAATCTCTGTATGGTTTAAAGCAGGTGCCGAGGTATTGGTATAAGAGATTTGATTCCTTCATCATGAGTCTTGGATATAGTAGACTAAATGCAGACCCCTTGTGCATATTTCAAGAGGTTTGAGAAAGATGATTTTATAGTCTTATTGTTGTATGTAGACGATATATTGGTAGCAGGCCCCAACAATGATCGTATCAAAGAATTGAAGGCACAGTTGGCTAGGGAATTTGAAATGAAGGACTTGGGACCTGTAAACAAGATTCTAAGGATGTAAATTCACCGAGACAAAAATAATAGGAAGATTTGACTTTCTTAGTAGAATTATTTAAAGAAGATTTTGCAGTGATTCAACATGCAAGATTGCAAGTCAATTTATACCTCTCTTCCTGTTAATTTTAAGTTATCCTTAAGTATGAGTCCTAGCAATAAAGAAGAGAGGATGGAGATGTCTCAAGTACCGTATGCATCAGCAGTGGGGAGCCTGATGCTCACTATGATTTGTACAATACTAGATATTGCGCATGCAGTGGGTGTGCTTAGTCAATAAATGGTGAATCATAGTCGAGAGCATTGGAATACTGTGAAGAGGATTCTCAGATATATCAAGGGAACCTTGAATGTTGCATTATATTATCAGATTTTACTGTCAGAGGATATATTGATGCTAATTATACAGGTGATCTTGATAAAAGAAAATCCACTACAGGATATGTGTTTACACTAGCTAGAGGAGCTGTGAGTTGGGTTTCAAAACTGCAGTCAGTTGTGGCTATGTCAAAAATAGAAGCAGAATATGTAGCAGCTGCATAAGCCAATAACGAAGCAATGTGGCTGAAGATGTTGTTGGAAGAACTTGGGTATAAACAAGAGCATATTACTATGTATTATGACAGTTAGAGTGCTTTGTATCTTGGAAGGAATCCAGCATTTCATTCAAAGAAAAAACACATTTAAGTTCAATACCACTTCGTTCATGAGAAAGTGGAAGAAAGAATGGTGGATATTCAGAAAATTCATACCATGGATAACCTGGCAGATTTTATGACAAAAGCAATCAACGTTGACAAGTTTATGTGGTGTTGATCCTCGTGTAGCCTGACAAAGACGTAAACAACATAAAGCAGCAAGGTGAAAAGAATAGTGCTAAGATCTGATTGACTCTCAATCAAATCTTTAATTGGAAGAATTGTCAAAAACGATTGGCACCATTTTTAGTGCCTACCGAAGTTGAACAACTTTGTCAAATATGGTAGGCACCGTTTTCAGTGCCTACCCATTTCTCCTGCCTATAAATAGGCAAGAGATGAACAAAGATATTATATATGGGCAGAAAGAGAGACGTGAGGTGAGAGAGAAAAAAGAGAAAGAGACAAAAATATTTTGTGTATTTTTATGGGTCTAGTTTTTCTCCTTGTAATTCTCCAATTTTTTTCAATAGTAAAATTCTTCTATCATTGGTCATAGTTTTTACCCTAATTTAGAAGTTTTCTACGTAAAATCTGTGTGTATATTTTATCTTCATTTCTATTCTTTTAGTCCTACTTGTTGTGGGTTCTCATTAAATGGAGCCCTCATTTTAAAGCCCAATTGGCTTAATTTATTTTAAAAAAAGGAATCCCGCATTGACTATACAAGGTTTGGAGGGTGCCACTCATGTATATAAATACATGATATTATACCCCACGTCATACACACCAAAAAGAAAGAAAAACAAAAACAATTTTGGACTATTGCAATTTGGTCCTATTGGCCTATTTGCAATTTGGTCCTCTTAGTTTATTTTATTTGCAATTTAGTCTTCCATTTGGACTAATTGCAAATCAGTTCTTTTTGGAGGCAGAGACAAGATTTGGGAACCTTTCTTCTGTGCATGAGCTTGGAGAGCTACATTAGGTAATCTTCTTTATCAGTTTGTGGTATAACTTTAGTTCTATTTTAGATGTGCTGGTGCTTTTGGTTGTCTTCTGCGTTGTTGTTGTTGGTTGGGTATTTTGTATCTCTTTTTTGTTTGAGGTATATGTTGGGTGTGGTTTTCATTTGTTAGAAGGAGTAAGCGCCATTGTGTTATCCGTGTATTGTTTGGAGACATTTGGTGTACGCAATGATTATAGTGGTGATATTTTTAGACTACGGTTTGTCGTAAATGTTGCCTCTCGTCATTTGAGAGGGTGTTACCATGTAAATTTGACGTTCTATCTTTTACGCTTTCTTGTTGCTTGCATGTTTCGACGTTATCATTCACTCTTACGAATTCATTCAAGTTTAGGGAAAAATTATTACACTTCCACATTATTTGTTTGTTTTGTTCGCATATTTTCCCTAACAACTGGTATAATAGCATTTGGTTTTCTCTCTAGTTTGTTGTGCTTGATTGAAGTATGGAGGAAAATTATGGTAAGAGGATTAGTTTGAACGGAACTAATTACCATAAGTGGAGAGGAAAGATGAAGGATCTACTTTTTGTGAAAAGGTTGCATTTGTCGGTATTCGTTACTATGAAACCTGAGGCAAAATGTGATGAAGATTAGGCATTTGAGCATGAGATGGTTTGTGGCTTTATTCGACAGTGGGTAGATGACAACATCTTAAATCATATCTCCAATGATACCTACGTCAAAACCATGAGGGATAAACTTGAGGCCTTGTATGCATCAAAGACTAGAAACAATAAGTTGTCCTTTCTTGATCAAGCTATGAGTCTGAAGTACAGGGAGGGTAGTTCTATATCTGATCATTTGAATGACTTTTAGGGATGTTTTGATCAGTTTTCTGGCATGGGTATTCAATTTGAAGATGAGTTAATGGGACTTTGACTATTACACACTTTGCCTGATTCTTAGGAAAATCTTCAAATCACTTTGACTAGTTTTGCTCCTGTTACATTAGAATTAGTGAAGTTTACTATTTTGAATGAAGAAGTTAGAAGACAAACACAAGAGTCATCTACTTCTCAATTATATGTCTTGATTACAGAAAGAAGGGGGAGGAGCAAGGAGAGGGATTAGGGACATAATAGAGGAAAGAGTAGAGGTAAGTCCAAGTCCAAATACAAGGACATGGAGTGTCATCATTGTGGTAAGAAAGGTCCTGTTAAGAAGTACTGTTTCAAGTTGAAACGAGAGAAAGGCAAACAACAGAAGAATGAAGAAGATAATGGTGACAGTGTCTCAATTGTCGCAAGATATCTGATGGCAGTTGCTGATGAAGATTTGGCCAGTATCACTTTTGATGGGACTACTTGGTGTGTCGATAGTGGTGCCACTTATCATATAACCCCACACAGGGAGTTTTTCAGTTCTTATACTCTTGTTTGTATTGGGGCTTTAACAACAGCTAAAAATGGTAAATCAAAGTTGGCTAGTGTAGGTAATGTTGTTCTAAAGACTAATCTCAGGGTGAAGCTAATTCTGAATGATGTCAGACACAATCCTGACATACCGTTAAATTTGATTTCCCCTGGTATACTTGACGATGAAGGCTACTGCAACAAGTTTGAAGGAGGAAAGTGGAAACTCAGTAAAGGTTCTTTGGTGTTTGCACATGGAGAGAAGCTTTCATGTTTGTATTGGACCAAGGCCAATGTTTCCATTGATGGTGCTATTGTTGTTGCTAGTGATGGTCTATCAAATTTATGGCATAAGAGGCTCTGTCACATCAGTGAGAAAAGGGCTTAATCAACTGGTCAAGAAGAACGTGATCTCTGGTTTGAAAGATGTCACATTAGATAAATGTTCTAATTGCTTAGCTGGAAAGCAGAATAGAGTGTCTTTTAAGAGCTAATCTCCTTCCAGGAAGATAGAGCTACTTTAATTAATTCATTTAGATCTTTGTGGCCCTGTGAAAACTATGTCGCATAATGGTTGTCTTTATTTTGTTACTTTTATTGACGATCATTCTGGAAAGCTTTGGGTTTATCCTTTAAGAAGGAAAGACCAAGTTCTTGGTGTTTTTAAAGAATTTCAAGATTATGTTGAAAGAGAAACAAGGAAGAAACTGAAGTGTATACTGACAATGGCAGCGAATATTGTGGACCTTTTGATGCTTACTGTAAAGAGAAAGGTATACAACATTAGAAGACGCCTCTGAAGACTCCTCAGTTGAATGGTTTAGCAAAGAGGATGAACAGGACATTGATAAAGAGAGTCCATTGTTTGCTTTCTGAAGTAAAATTACCTCAATCATTCTGAGTAGAGGCTTTATCAACTGTTGAACATGTTATCAATTTATCTCCCACTTATGCTTTACAGGGTGATGTTCCTAATAGAGTTTGATACAAGAAAGATGTTTCTTATGACCATTTGTGTGTCTTTGGATGTAAAGCTTTTGTACATGTGCCTCAAGATGAGAGGTCGAAGTTAGAAGTCAAGACTCGGCAATGTGTCTTCATTGGGTATGGCCTTGATGAGTTTGACTGTAGATTCTATGATCTAGTTGAGAAGAAGCTTATTAGAAGTCACGATGCAGTCTTTATGGAAGATCAGAATATTGAAGGCATTGGAAAGGAAGAGAAGATAAAATGTCCTGATAAAGCTAACTTGATTGATCTTGATCCAGTTTGAGAGACAGATCCACTTGGTAATGTTGAGTTTGCAAATGGTCTTGAAGTGCAGGATAATCTTCCAGGTGGTGATACTGTTTATGAGGATGCTGCAGAAAACTTAGATGCCCCTGCCATTAAAGAACCTATTGTTCCTCCTAGGAGATCTAACAGACAGCGTGTTCCCTCTAATTGTTACGCTGATGACGAGTATATGCTTTTTATTGATGCGGGAGAATCAGAGTATTTTAAACAAGTTATGAAGAGTTAGAAGAAAGAGGAATGGAAAGCATCTATAGATGATGAATGGCAGTCTTTACTAGACAATCATACATTTGAGTTGGTGAAGTTACCTAAATGTAAGAAAGCTTTGTAGAATCGTTAAGTCTTTAGGGAGAAGAAAGGGATGGATTTTGATGAAATCTTTTCACCAGTTGTGAAAAGGTCCTCTATTCGTGTTGTTCTGGGTTTAGCTGCAAGTCTTGATTTGGAAGTTAAGCAGATGGATGTTACTTTTCTTCATGGTGATTTGGAGGAAGAGATTTATATGGAGCAACCAGTGGATTATGTGGTGAAAGGTAAAGAAGACTATGTCTATGGATTAAAGAAAGGTCTATATGATTTGAATCAAGCTCCGAAACAATGGTAGAAGAAGTTTGAGTCTGTTATGATCCAGCAGGGTTACATGAATACTACTTCCATCATTGTGCTTTCATGAAAAAGTTTTCAAATAATGACTTCATCATTTTATTGCTCTATGTTGATGATATCTTGATTATTGGTCAGAATTTATCCAGGATCAACATTTTAAAGAAGGAGCTTAGTAAGTCTTTTGTGATGAAAGACTTAGTACCGACAAAGAATCTTCTTGACATGCAGATTGTTCATAACAGAGATGCCAAGAAGTTATAGCTATCACAGGAGAAGTATATCGAGAAGATACTTCAACGCTTTCAGATGAATAAAGCAAAAGTTGTAAGTACTCCTCTCGCATCACATTTTAAATTAATTAGTAATCAATTTCATTCTAATGATAAAAAGAAGGAAGATATATAACATGTTCCTTATGCATCAGCAGTAGGGAGTTTGATGTATGCAATGATTTGCACGAAACCTGATATAGCTCATGTTGTTAGTATGGTTAGTTGCTTTTAGTCCAATCCGGGTAGAGAGCACTGGAATGTAGTGAAGTGGGTATTGAGATATCTTTGTGGAACTTCTAGTTTGAAATTGTGTTTTGGAACTAGAAAAATGGAACTTTATGGTTGTAATAATTCAGACATGGCTTGGGATGTGGACTCGAGAAAATCTACTTCAGGCTATATTATCACTTTTGCAGGGGGAGCTGCTGCATGGCAACCTAAATTACAGAAGTGTGTTGCTTTATCTACTACTGAAGCTGAGTTTATTACTGCAATTGAAGCTTGTAAAGAATTGTTTTGGATGAAGAACTTTGTCCGCAAACTCGGTTTTACTCAGGAGAAGTAGGTCTTACCTTGTGATAGTGTGAGTGCTATACATTTGAGTAAGAATTCGACATTCTATAGTAGATCAAAACATATTGATGTGCGTTATCATTGGATTCGTGATATTATGGAGTCTAAATTATTGATGTTGGAGAAGATTCACACGGATGACAAATGGTGTAGACATGTTTACAAAGATTTTACCGAGGGGGAAGTTTAAAGTTTGTCGTTCTATTACCGATTTGGCAATTAGCTTCATTTAATTCGGAGGGGGAGTTTGTTGCGGGTCCTTATTAAATGGAGCCCACATTTTAAAGCCAAATTGGCTTAATTTATTTTTTTAAAAAGGAATTCCACATTGATTATACAAGGTTTGGAGGGTGCCACTCATGTATATAAATACATGATATTATACCTCACATCATACATACCAAAAAGAAAGAAAAACAACAACAATTTTGGACTGTTGCAATTTGGTCCTATTGGCCTATTTGCAATTTGGTCCTCTTAATTTATTTTATTTGCAATTTAGTCTTCCATTTGGACTAATTGCAAATTAGTTCTTTTAGAGGCAGAGACAAGATTTGGGAGCCTTTCTTCCTTACATGAGCTTGGAGAGCTACATTAGGTAATCTTGTTTATCAGTTTGTGGTATAAGTCTAGTTCTATTCTAGATGTGCTGGTGCTTTTGGTTGTCTTCTACGTTTATTAAATTTTAATTGAATTATTTTATCTCATTATATTACTAAAATTATTATACAAATTTATTTAATAATTAGTAGTATAATAATTTATATTAAAATATTCATACATAGTCATTGACATGACAATTTATCAAAAGAGAATTCAATCGAATATTAATGTTTCCATAAGTACTTTGCCTAATACTACTTTATATTTCATGATAAGATTGACCTACAATAAGTATATTAAACTGAGCTGGCAAAATTTCTTAAACATTGAAATTGGATTCTCTCGAGTTAGAACAACAATCTACTATCTAGTTAGTTAACTCAAATCTCTATCAACCTAATACCTATTTAACCTCTCTCTTGCTTTTCGTTCCTGCCTCTTTGTTTCTTTTACCTTTCTACCCTTCCTTTCTACCCTTCCCCACTCATTCAGAGGAGATAAACCAGAGGTGTTTATAGTCCTTTTTCTTGGAAAGAGCTGACGTCAGGTGAGAACTCACCAGAATCATGGGTGAACCACCACCGTCACTTGACTCCTTTCCTCCACTGACTGGTGTGTAGCCCACAGGCAAGCCAGTGAGCAACTAGGATGCGTTAAAGGATGCTAGCGCAGTGAGTCCAAAGAGGGCAGTAGATGGTGGAACTTGGAGGAACAAGCTTGGCTCTTCTCACAACAAAGGTAAGCTTCACTATTATCTGAATGTGTTCCAAGATGGGATTGTGTCTCCCTCAATGGAGTTGCTACAGGCTGGAGCTCGTGCTTGGTCCTATGCTTTTGTGGGTTTTTTTTGGTCTAAAAGGACGGCGTTCCCAACTATGAACGCATAGGCTACGACTAGATGGAATAAGAAAGGATTTGAGAAAGCAATCTCATAGAGGATGGGTCGATTCTTTTCAAGTTTTCCAATTGGTCAAATCTTAGTGAGATCCTCGAACAAGGACCGGGGCACATAGGTGACCAGCCCTTATTTTTTAGACAGTGACGACCAGGGATGGGTTTGGACAGGGGTTCGATCAAGGTGATACCGTTATGGGTCCAATTTCATGGTTTGCTGATGGAATATTGGACGGTGAAGGGGCTGAGTTATTTAGCTAGTGTCTTGGGTAAACCCATTTGTATGGATTCCCAGACGGCCACCATAGATCACCTCAGTTATGCTAAAAATTGTGTTGAAGTTCAGAAAAAATGTCAAATTGCCTAATACCTTGCCTTTAATCTATCTTAGAGATAATGGGGAGCTGGTTAGGGATGTTATTACCTTACCTTATCCATGGAAATCGAGTTTCTGGACAAAGGAAATGGGTAGCTACTCGTTGTATTTTACAATCAGGTTGGTATGAGGATTTAGAACTTAGAGTGTATACAAAGGGGATTCAACCCCAAAATATTGAATAAGGGATACAGAGAGAGATGATCTTGAGTAAACATACTGTGTATACGTCAGTGGGGGTAGGGACGAAGGGACAGAATTCTGGGATTGAAGATACTGGTGGGATTATTGATGAATGTGGGATATCCATGGGAACAACCATGCCACCTGAAAATGGAATACTTGAACAGCAGGTTGAGGCAGTGTAGACTAGAGAGATGTGGTCACTTGGCAGTCTCAATAATGAGGCCGGGGAATCTTCATATACTCGTATTCATGGAATCAGTGAAAAAGATTTAACAGTTGGGCAGATACAACCTAGTAGGCAGGATGATAGTTTGCGTATGGAGCCGCGGATGAAGGCTCAGGGAGCTGTTACTGAAATAGTGCCTAGTCCATGTAATGGGAATGAAGTTGGTTCAGACAATGACAAGGGGGACTCCAGTCAATTTTTGGTGGGAGTTACCAAACAAAGTGTGGGGAGGAAGAAAGGTAAGAAAAAGAAGCACAAAGGGATATTGTCCCCTGAGTGTCTTTTCTAAATTCCTTTTATAATGTCGTTAATTGTATGTAATACGAGGGGTCTAAATGGCCCCCTTAAAAAGAAGATGGTGCAGCAATGAGTTGTGAAGGAGCAACTATTTTTTGTAGGACTTCTATAAACTAAAATAAAAGCCAATGTTGATCGTAAGGAATTTTGGGCCTAAATGGAGTTTTGTTTCCAACCACATTCACCACTATAATGGTCAGATAATCTGTTGGTATAATTAAGCTATAGTAGATGTTCGAGTACTCAAGATGGGGGACCAATTTATGCGTTTATAGTGTGGGTTATTTGGGAAGTACCAATTTGAGGTTACACTAACATATGGGTTGAACTTTGCCTTTCAATGAGCAAATTTATGGGAAGAACTAGTGGAGTTACACAATGGTATGCAAGGGTCGTGGTTGATAATCAGAGATTTTAATTATTGTCACAATTCTACAAAAGTGGAAGGAGGGGCGAGGTTTCATGGAGGATCATAAGATGAACTCAACCAGCTCTTTCATAACACTAATTTGGTGGATCTTAGAGGCTTTGGACGCTAGTTCACCTAGGAAAACAAACAGAAAAGCAATATGTTCATTCGAAAGAAACTTAATCAAGCACTGGTCAATCACCGATGGCTAAGTTTTTTTCCTTATGCTTCAGCCGTATTTGGAGAACCAGAATTGTCTAATCATGCATATATTCTCATCCAACAGTTGTGTGAAGGTCTTAGGCTAGGGGCTCCATTTTAAATTTTTAATGGTTTACACCAGGTAGAGGGATTTATGGAGATGATCTTGTAGGTTTGGAGATGGAAGTCAAAGGATACAAGGCCTTTAAACTAATGCAGAAATTGAAAGCTGCTAAAAGAGCCATAAAAGAGTTTAGTAAGCATAGGACGCGCAGTCTTCAGGATTTGAGTACTGAGTTGAATGAGATACAGAAGGAATGCTATGGTGATCCCCTCAATGAACACTTAAGAGTGCTTGAGGTTGATCGGATGAGGAAGTATCAAGAAGCCTTGAAACTACATGACTCAATTCTTAAACAAAAGGCAAGACAATCTTGGTTACAAGTGGGGGATATAAATACTAAGTTTTTTTAAGGGGTCCATTATGGCAAGGTGTAATATTAATACCATCATCAAACTGAAGGATGATAGGGGTCATGTGATCAATGGTTATCAGGAACTTGGGGGGCACATCAGAGATTATTTTTCTGATCTTATGGGCAATACTACAAATGCAAGAAATGGTTTTGGGGTTAAGGATATATTGAACTTCTCTCCAAGTTTGGAACAATTGAAGATGTTAACTGCTCCTATTTCAATTCAACAAGTGAAAGAGGTTTTGTTTCACTTACATAGCTCAAAAGCTCCTGGACTTGATGGGTATTTGGCTGGGTTTTTTTAGAAAACTTGGAATATGACAGGTCAACTATTAACTGAAACGATACTTGAGTTTTTTTTTCATTTAGTAAGTTATTGAAGGAGATAAATCACTTACTTGTGCTTGATTCCCAAGAAAGAGCGAACCAAACAGATTACCGATTATCGTCCTATTTCATGTAGCACCATAGTGTATAAGATAATAGCTTTTATTTTAGCTGACCGATTAAAAACAATCTTCATTAAAGTGGTTAGTAAAGCCCAAGAGGCTTTCCTTCCTTCAAGGAGTATGGGGGATAACATTATGCTGCTACAAGAGCTAATGGGTGATTATCATTTCGGAAAGAAGATTAACAGTTGTGCACTTAAGATCGATCTTTATAAAGCTTATGATACGATTGGGTGGGACTATTTGAGGAATTATTTGGAGGGGATTGGAATGCCTACATGGTTTTGTCAATGGATACTTCAATGTATCCAAAGTACATCCATGAGTGTCCTAATAAATGGGATTCCGAAAAAACCTTTTCATATCACTAGAGGGATTCGACAGGGGGATCCTTTATCCCCTTACCTCTTCACTCTGGCGATGGAAGGTCTCTTAAGATTATTGACTCATATGGTGGACTGCAATGGATTGTTTCAATATCATTATAGATGTCGAGAATTGCAACAATCACACTTATTATATGTGGATGATGTAATATTATTATGCAAAGCCCCTCATGTGTTATCGATGATGATGAATTTGTTGAATGTGTTTGCTAATTGGTCTGGGCTGAAGATGAATATTTAGAAAAGTGGAATTGGTATGTCTTCTGATGTTCGAAATCCGGAGTGGATTACTAGGTTGGTGGGGTTACCAATCCAACAAGCACCATTTAGGCATTTAGGAGTATTGATCACCCCAGGTAAACCTAAATATTCTGAATTTTACCCTTGTTGGATAAGCTGAAAGCTAGAATCAATGCTTGGCAAAATCGATTTTTATCTCTTACTGCTATAGTTACTCTAATTGTTTTAGTGTTGAATAGCATGCATGTTAATTGGGCTGCTCATGTGGTAATTCCTAAGAGAGTTATCTAGGACATGGAGAGGATAGTAAAATCCTTCTTATGGACTGGTAAGTATGATAATTTCAAAGGAGCAAAAATTAAATGGTGTGATATTGTTGTGCCTACAAAATATAGGGGTTTGGGAATCATTTCGATCAAACAACTACAAAGAGTCTTACTTATGAAGAGAATATGGGGGTTATTTATAGTGATGTGAGTTAAGTGGGTGCAGGTATACAGCCTTCATGGGCAAAGATTTTGGCAACTTCAATTGAGGTATGAACACTCTTGGATTTTTAAAAGTTTGTTGCAATTATGAGACATGATCTATCCTTTCATTAAAAGTAGGGTAGGGAATGGAGAGGACACGAATTTCTGGTTTGATAATTGGAATGAATCTAGCCCATTATGGTTTCAAAATGATTTAATTGTTTTAGAAACTGAATTTCTAGGGTAGCTATGGTTGCATGGATAAGTAGGGAGAGGACACGGCTGTTAGATTATCGGTATGGTCACTTACTTGACCATTATGTGGCTGGTATACATCTTTATAATCAGTAGGATAAATGGATATGGATGGAAAATAGTGGTGGAGAGTTTTCAACCAAATCGGCACATGGAATAGTGAGGGGGTTGCATGTTGTAGTGTAACATCCCCTCACCAATTGCTATGAATAGGAGTGTATAAATGAATAGTGACATATGCATGCATTCATATATGC
>JANQBM010854723.1:0-13784 GCA_025594535.1 Erythroxylum domingense | reverse complement strand
TCATGTTCTTCCAATTCTAACTAACTCCATAAGCTTTTCTAACTTAATCTAAATTTCTCCTTTTTAATCCATCAATCTTAAAAACAATTTCTACCCCCAAAGACATTATAATTAATACCTAATCACACAAATTAATCAAAATTAATCCCAACATAAACTAAACACATTCTTACTAGTAAGAAGAGGATTGGGGTCCAACAATTATCATCATGAAACCCTTCATGATTTGCTTAGATTAAGAGTTAGTTCAAATGGCACGAGACCATTCATGATATATTTGGATTAGATTTAATTTAAGTGCCCAAAATAATCGAAAACCTAAGGGTCACACACATAAAAGATCAGATGGAAAACATAGTGCGCATTGCTGTCATTTTAAGTAAATCACGATCGTGACCCACTTTATGACAGGTGGTATATAAGTAAGCTCTTCAGTTATGTATACATAGCAAAATCCAACCACAAAACACACTATATTGAGAGGTTAATGGTTAAGAAGAGTTCTGGAGGTCGAGAGGAATGATCTTGAGGTTTGTTCATGCAATTTTATGCAATTGTTGAATGAGTTTAATCACATGTAACTTGATTATGATCTAACTCTCGAATGAGCATTTACTTGAATTCATCTTGTTCAGTGCTCTAACCACCCTCACAAATTGTTATTCTCCAGCTTTTCACGTATTCAAGAGGCTAAAGAAGGTGTTTGGTGTTTGGTGTTTGTAACAACCCCAATAAAGAGAAGAAGCAAGAAAAGAGGAGCTGTCCTTAAGGTACACAATTTTAATTACATGTTCTTTCAATTATGTCTATTACATACATATGATTTTGGATTGAACATGTGCAAGATGTTTGTTGGGTTGCGACTGACCTGCATGTTGATTTGGAAAAATTTGTATAAATTGTATTAAACTTTTTTGATTATCTTTTACAAAAGTATTTCTATCAAAGGAAATTACAATTGAATGTTTTTTCTATTTTATTGCGAACTAATTTATAGTTTGTTCATATATTGGTTTTTAGGAATTTCTAGAAAACAAAACGAATGTGTTGAATTTGAGAATTTTTTAATACTTTTAGAAAAACTGTTTTTCTAATTTTCTTTCACAAAAATGTTTATAAGGTGTTATGTTTATGTTAAATGAAATTGCAATTGAATGTCATTTGCTATTTTATTATGATTTTAGTTTCAGCCTAATGAATGTATGAAGTTCTAGGAAATTCTAGAAATCTGATGGACATATATTCTTGTAAATTCCATAATAATTTTATAAAAAGTTACTTTCATCAATTTCCTTTATCAACATGCACATATGATGTTACCACGTGTATGAGATGCATAAGACCTATTTTTGAATTGATTAATTATTTATTCTCGATTTTACATTCATGCCAGTGGTGTATGACAAGTGTTAGTGGACATATGATGTGCTAGATAATTCCACTTAGTTCATAAAGAATTCCTATGAATTAAATTTTGAAATATTTAATTAGGAACATTTAGAATGTGTATACGACTATGGAAATTTTCCAGAATTAATTGAACTTAATTCAATTAATAGATCAAGTCAAAGTCAACACTGGTCAACTTTTGGAAAGTTGATGGGGCTGACTTGTTTGACGACTTATGTGTATGTGTTTCGTTTATAAGTTGTTGAAATATTTTTATGAGATAAGATATGTATTATTTTGATGCTAGTAGCATGCTAAGTGAATGTGGTTGAAATTAGGGTTCCGGAAAGTTTATGGACATGAAATCGATCTCTTTAGTGTATAATAGGTTAACTCATTAGTTGGATAATTTTAGCCATCAACATATTTTTAGCTTGTGCCGAAATTTTCTTGACAAATTTGAAATGACCTAGCGATGTTTTAGATGACTAATTGATATTAGGGAATTTTGGAAACCCTGGGAATTAATTTAGAATTAATCCAAGTAAAGCATTGCATTTCTAGTGTGACCGGAAAAGGCATGTGTACTATAACTAAAGTGTTTAATTTGGACTTCAAAATAATTGAATTTTAGGGTTTCTAACTGAATCACATTCATAATTTGAATTAGTCGAGACTAACATTTACACCCGATTCAGTTTAAGAGTTGAATCGAATCACAAACTTTTGATGCATAGTCAAGTAACAACCTAAATTAAACCTCCTTTCTGTGTTACGAGCATTATATGTATTTTAAGAGTTGGTTAAAAAGGTATGAGCAGGTGGCTATAGACATAGGCTCAATTTAATTGAGGCATCCATAATTATGCCATATAGTTATGGTAACTATCTGAATATATATGTGAAATATATATAAGTTCGTCCAAGTATTGATCAGACCTAAGAACAAATCCTTTGACCAAAATATTAAGACTTACGTCTTCCATTGATATGGCAAGAACTGGAGTTATTTTAGAGTTGGTTTATTGGGCAAATCCAAGCCCGCTCTATATGAATATGTTCAAACCATGGAAATTAGATTTCTTAATTAATAGGTTGGTCCTAACTAGAAGCGTTGATTTGTTGGGCAAACCCAAGTTCAACATGAATAGAGGCAAAGTTGGGTAGTATACATGAGATGTATACGCATCAAGAGTTGATAGCCCAATGAGTGTGCTAAATCAACAGTTTATGGCACGAGTTGATAGTTGCATATTGAACGTAATTGGTATGAACGATACCTACCGATTGACCTAAAGTGGCTTATTGGTCAAACCTAAGGTCGTTTTTAGTGATATTGGATATCGACCCACTAGGAGAACTACAAGTTTTCTTAGATTATTAGTGGGAACCATAATGCAGGTGATTAAAGTCCTTATTGATATGCATTTATGTACATTCTAATGCTCTCTCTCATTCTTCTAGGTTATTGAATTGCCACGATGTCTTTGTCTAGTGTGAACTTACGCTCTCTACTAGACTCTAACAAACTCAAAGGACCAAACTTCTTCGATTAGGTACAAAATTTGAGAAACTAGGATATGTCTTAGATGAGCCACTTCTAGACCACCTACTGCCGATGCCTTTGATGAGGATCAAAAAGCTTATAAGAAGCTGTTGAATGATAGTGAGCTAGTTAACTGTATTATGTTGGCCTTTATGTCACCAGAACTGCAAAAGCAACATGAAGTTATGGATGCTCATACTATAATCTAGCATCTAAGGTAACAATTTGGCGAGCAAGCTCAGTTTGAAAGGTTTGAGACCTTAAAGTTGCTCTTCTGCTCTACGGTGGCTGAGGGATCATCTCCAGTGCAATATGCACTGAAGATGAATGGATACATTGAGAGGTTAGCCAGTTTGGGTTTCATAATAGATCATGAATTAAGTATAGACTTAATTCTAGGTAGTTTGATTGATATTTATTCATAATTTGTACTTAACTATTAGATGAATTAAATATCCTCTTCGATACAAAAGTTGATTAATCTACTTAAAACAACTAAGCAAACTATTAGGAAGGACAGTAAGGCTATGATGGTCTTAGACTCTACTTCTAGTTCTGGCAAGAGGAACTAAAAGAAGAAGGAGTCGAAAAAGTTAGTGGGAGGTGTAGCTAAGAAGAAGGCAAAGGAGAATACTCTAAAGGGAATATGCTTCCATTGCAATAAGGAAGGGCATAAAAAAAGGAACTGTAAAGCCTATCTAGAGTCGTTAAAGTAGAGGAAGGCATTAGATACTTCATCCTCTACTGTAGGTATGTTATTTGTTATTGATGTTAATACTATTTTTGATCATAATATTTAGGTATTAGATACTAGATGTGGCTCACGCCTATGTGTTAATATATAGAGCCTTAGGGATAATAGACTGCTCAAAAAGGGAGAGATGGACCTACTTATAGGAAATAGAGCAAAATTTGTTGCATTAGCTATAGGAACCTATGTTTTGTATCTTCCTATTAGACTAGAGTTAATTTTGGATAATTTCTATTATATACCCATTGTAACAAAGACCATTGAATCTGTTTTATATATTAATATAATGTTATTTCATTTAACTTTTTCAAGCAATGGTTGTTCAATTATGTTGAATGAAATGTTGTATGGTACTGCTACATTTTGCAATGGTTTTTTACATATTAAATATATGCAACCCATTTTTAAACATCAATGACAATAAAAGACAAAAACGGGATAATTTAAAATCATCTTACTTTTGGCATAGTCAACTTGGCTATATAAGTGAGAGACGCATGTCTAAGTTACACAGGAGTGGTAGCTTAGGGACATTTGATTATGAATCATATGACACATGTGAATCTTGCTTATTAGGCAAGATGACTAAATTATCTTTTAAAGGAAAAGGGTGAATGAGTGAATGGGTTATTAGACCTAACACATTATGATGTATATAGTCTGTTGTCCATTGATGCTAGAGGTGGTTTTACATACTTCATTACCTTTGTCGATGATTATTCACGATATGGGTATGTGTATCTAATGAGATACAAGTTTGAAGCATTTGAAATATTCAAACAATTTATACATGAAGTAAAGAAACAACTCGACAAAAGTGCCAAGACACTTCAATCAGATTGAGATGGTGAATACTTGAACGAGGAGTTTTAAAGTTATCTTAGGGATAATAGGATTGTATCTCAGTGGACTCCACCTTACACACTTTAACATAATGGTGTGGTTAAAAGAAAAAATTGAACCTTATTGGTCAATGATGGGATTAACAGATCTATTGAAATCCTTTTGGGGTTATGCACTCGAGATTGTTTTTTATATGACAAATAAAGTCCTTTCAAAAGTAGTTGATGTTACTCCACATAAGATATGGACTAATAAGAAACCCTATTTTTCTCATATGAAAGTTTGGCATTATCTAGCTTACATGAAGCAGATTCAATCATACAAGCTTAAAGAGAAAAATGATAAATGTTTGTTTGCAGGATTTCCTAATGAAACAGTTAGATATCAGTTCTATAATGCTTTAGAGCAAAAGGTGTTTGTCTCAAACTATGCTATTGTTTTAGAGAAAGAGTTTCTTTTAAGAGAAGATAGTGGAAGCAAAGTTGATCTTGATGAAGTTTATGAAGCTCAAACAGACACAGATCACTGCCAAAACTTGAGATTGTTGTTCATAGAGATGAGACAACAGTTGAACCCCATGACACACAAAATATTCATGGGTCAACTAGGATAAGTAATGTTATAGAGAGATATGGATTTCTTGTAAGTGAACATAATGACGTATTATTCATAGGGGATGATAAGCTTATAACCTATGAAGAGGCTTGAAAAGTTTAGAAGCTGACAAATGGCTTCAAACCATGAAGTCCGAAATGAATTCCATTTTTGAAAACTAAGTATGGACTTTGGTTAACCCACCTAACAGGCTAAAACCCATAGGGTGTAAGTGGATTTTCAAAAAGAAAATCAATATGGATGGTAATATGATTACTTACAAAGCGAGGTTAGTCATTAAAAGTTATCGTCAAAGACAAGGAGTTTAATATGACGAGACATTTAGCCCTGTAGCCATACGTAAATCCATTAGAATACTCCTAGCCATTGTTGCTCATTATGATTATGAGATAAGGAAAATAGATGTGAAGATGACTTTCTTGGATGGAAAACTAGCCGAGGATATGTATATGATACAACTTGAGGGATTCAAATCCAAAGATGGCAAAAAGGTAAGCATGCTTTAGAAATCCATTCATGGATTGAAGTAAGCATCTAGAAGTTGAAACATCCGATTTGATATGGAATCAAAGATTTTGATTTCTCACAAAATCCAAATGAACCTTAGGAGTGCTATCATATTCCTTGTGTTATATATGGGTGACATATTACTAATAGGAAACAATGTCTAAAGTATGTAATCTGTCAAAATTCGATTGTCCTAAAATTTCTCCATGAAAGACCTTAGAGAAGCAACTTATATATTGGGAATAAAGATATATAAAGATAGATCAAGGAGATTGCTAGGCCTTTCACATTCTACATACATAGACAAAGTGCTAAATAGGTTTATCATAGAGTAGTCCAAGAAAGGGTTTCTTCTTAGGACTCATGGGATAAAACTTTCAAAATCTATATGTCTCAAGATGTAAGATGAGATGCCTTGCATGAGTTTTATGTCGTATGCTTCGATAATAGGATCAATCATGATGCTATATTATGCAAAAGACTTGATATATCATATGGTCTAAATGCTGAGAGCATGTATCAATCAGATCCTACTGAGTGTCACTAGGTGGCTGTCAAGAATATCCTAAAGTACTTGAGAAGGACTAAGGATGTATTCTTAGTATATAGAGATGGAGATCTCATAGTGAACGGGCATAAAGATGCTAGTTTTCAATTTGACCAGGATGACTCCAAATCCCAATCAGGTTATATTTTCATACTGAATGGTGGAGCAGTTAGTTGGAAGAGTTCCAAATAAGAGACAACTGTAGATTTAAAGACCAAGTTAAGTACATTGCAGCTGCGGAAGTTGCAAAAGAAATTGTTTGGATTAAGAAGTTTGTGATAGAACTTAGAGTGGTTCCAAGCATTATAGACCCAATACTATTGTATTATGACAACAACGGGGCTATTAATTAAGCCAAAGAGCTATGGTCTCATCAGAGCTCCAAGCATGTACTTAGGAGATATCACCTAATCAGGGAGATCATTGATAAAGGTGAAGTGAAGATAGAGGAGAGTACCCACAGATTAGAACTTCATTGATCCTTTGACTAAGCAACTTCCTCAAATGAGATTTGATTCTAGTGTACTTGAATATGGTATTAGATATAAAGGCAATTGGCTCTAGTGCAAGTGGGAGATTGTTCGAGTAGTGTTCTAAAGGTAATGGCATTTGGCACTTTTGTACAAACTTTATTTTGATCAATAAAGCGAAAGAAAATTTTCATTAATTTGATGCTCACTTATTTATGAATTGATGTCGACCTTAAATCTAATTAATGAAGTTCATGATAAAAAACATTGCATGAAGGAAATCATGATGAGATCATGATAATAAGATTCCTATCATGTGCGATTATATTAGTGATAGTGTCGTTCGAGCTTTAAAATTTATAAGCCGTCAAATACTGCAAGTGTACGGGTCATGATTGTAGTATAAGAGGTGTCGATCCTATAAAGGGGTGACTAATCTAATCTTAAAATCTAAGGCTAACAATATATGAACCTAAAATAAACAATGCAACAAAAAGTAATCATGAAAATTGAACATGAAGGAATTAACAATTGAGCAATAAGCATGCATAATGGAAATCAACCAAAGAGTTTACCAAGTTATGAGAAAAGGGATTTTACTTATCATTAATGGTAACTTAACTGATATATGTTAATGGGGTGTCGGTTCTAGACTATCCTAGGGCTAATTGTGGTATCTAGACGATCCTAGGGCTGATTACTCTCTCTCAAGTTATAAGCATTAAACCCTAATCTATAAACCCTAATTGTATTATGAAATTTGCAATCTCTCAATTCACAAATTATTTCAAACCTTAATTAGATCTGAAAAACTCTAATAAACTATTGAAATATCACACGAGGTCTGTCTCTACACAATTACCAATATGATTTGTCACAGTTTCCATTAAATCTCATAACTCTTATTAATAAGATTTAATCATTTTTCATTTAGTTCACCCTCTCAATTTATTACTGAATTAAACAAGAATGCAATCAAATCTCTACATTCATCTAAATAACATAATCAACTAAGTTATCACTAAATCAAAATAAAATCCTGAAGGAGAGTTAGAAAATCATCATCATTCCACTATCTATCATCATATAATCCATCCCAACTTTATACATGAATAAAATTGAAACTAAAAGGAAATAGACTCCTAGAACGGATGATCTGGGAAGGCAGCATCGTTGAAAAATATCCTGATCTGGGAAGCATGTCAAGACTGCTTCTTCTTCCTCTTCCTCTTCTCTTCCTCTTCCTCTTCCTCTCTTAAGGTTTTTCAACAGTGGCTACATGGAAGATCCCTTTTTATCTATCTCTTTATGTTCTTTTTATACTCATTCATGATTTGGGTAACCCTAGGATTTTTCCAAGGTCTGAAAGGTCTAAAAAATTCCACGAAACATGAAGATCATGAGTGCCTGCATGTCTGCTCAACGTAGGCCACGATCTTGGGCTAAACCTGGAGTTTCTATCATGATCATCACCTACCTGCCACAATCGTTGATAGTTGTCAATTGCATGATATTTTAGGGTTTAATTTGTTATGTATTTAGTGGGAATTTGAATGTTGAGTATGCATTTAAGGTTTAATTATGTTAGTTTGAGTGTTTTAGTGTTTTTATGGTTTAGATTAAGTCTTTGAGCTTAAATGTTATATTTTGAGGTATCGTGATGTGTTTGTTAGTTTTTCAGGGTAAATGGTGAAGAACAGAGAAGATTTAAAGAGTTTTGGGCCAAAGACATAACCCACGATTGTGGCATAGCAAGCTACGATCGTGACAAAGAAGGACGAGCCAGCAATAGCCAGACCACGATCGTGCATATGGGGCACGATCGTGACATAAAGCCTCCAAGTCAGGCACGATTGTGCACTTTGGGCTACGGTTATGGCAGAAAGGTTAAGGCTTGGGGTATGATCGTGGCCTGCGTCGGGTTGACAGAAAAACTCAAATTTTGCAAAATTTTTTAGACTGTTTCGACCCGAATTTGACCTAAAGCCTCAAAAGTATAAATAGAACATTACAAGTTATAAGTAGCAGTCTTTAGAGAGCCAAGAGAGTTGTGTAAGAGAGCTTTGATTCAGCCAATTCTAAGAGAAAACCTAGATAGAAATCAAGAGATTGAGGAAGGAAACAAAGGAAGAGAAACACAGAGAAGAGTTTGACGCGACGTACTTCCTAGAACAGGTGGTTTCCCACTATTGCGGCCTCCCAACTCCATTCCCGACATGTTTTACAGTTATTTCAGTTTTATTCATGTATAGGATTGAAATAGATGTTGAGAATCGTTTGTGTTGAATGTTGAGTTTATGTTCATACTCACGTTTGGATCTTGATTTTTTGGATTAATAAAAATCAATTGATTGTGTTTTTATTGATTTAATTGTGATTTCAATTTTTCTCTTAATAACTTGATAATAAACTGAGAGGGTTAGCTGGGTAAAAATAATCAATTTGGGCTAACAAGAGTTAGGTGAATTGATAGGTTAAGAATTAAATCAAATCGGTAGAATTATGTAACTAGAGATTGACCATAGGTTCCCAGTAGGTTAATAGATAACTTAGAATGAATTTAAGTTTTGGGCCAATTGCAAATCGAGAGATCGCAATTCCATAATTTAAATTAGGGGTCATCAATTAGGGTTAAGAATTATAACTCGAGAGGGAGTAATTAACCCTAGGATCGTCTAAACCCATTAAGTCAGTGATTCATAATTGGTTAGGTTTCCGTTAATTTCGAATCAAAATCCCCTTTCTCTCACTTGGTGATTTCTAGGTTAATTTCAAATTGGGTTGTGTAATTGCTATTTTGTTTACACTTTGGCACTTTAATTTCTCATAATTGATTATTGATTGATTTAATTTCTACATTAGTTATTTGTTTAGAATTATTGTAGTTTAGGACGACCTTAGATTTTAGGAGTAGATTAAGCTTCCTCGTGGGATCGATATCTTAGGTATTACGCGAATGACCCGTGCGCTTGCAGAATTTACTAAGGTTATAAACAGTAAACTTAGCGCATTACCGAGGAAGGTAATTTAGTTCTATTATTTAAGGCGTTCGGTTAGTTATACTTTTTGGTTTTAGTTCGTTCATTGATTTAACGAATCGTGCTCTTGCATGAATATAAGAGTCACGAGCGGTTCGAGTTGTGCAATGGAGGTGATAGATTTAGACATAACACGATAAGAACTCACCCTTAGGAAAGCTAGGCGAGAAGGAGAAGAACAAGAGTTAGGAAAATCAAAAATGTCTCAGGAATTTCAAAGAAACATGAACCAAGGAGCAACTCAAGGATAGCTACAACGAATCTCATGGACTTTATGAGGTCAGGATTTAACCCATCTAATAAAGGAGTGGCTAGGCCGCTAGTTCAAGTGACCTCGTTTTAAATCAAGATAGCCCTGCCGAACATGTTTCAGCAAAACATCCAATTTTATGGACTAGCGAACGAGGATCCGAACGCACATATCGTAAATTTTCTCGAGATCTGTGATACTTTTCGATATCACAAATGTCGAAAGATGCTGTTAAGATTAGACTATTCCCTTTCACACTTAGGGATAGAGCGAAGGCTTGGTATCACTCACTAAGTCTAGCTAACATTATGACGTGGGAGCAGCTCATGCATGCTTTTCTAGATAAATACTTCCCGTTGACAAAAACCACGAAGATAATAAAGGAAATTACTAATTTCCAACAAGGTGACAGGGTGTCAATTTACGAAGTATGGGAGCGATACAAGGACCTGTAGAGGAAGTGCCCACACCACAACCTACTGAAGCAATTCCTTCTGCAGACGTTTTACAATAGAGTTAACCTACCTGCTAGAGGCACCATCGATGCAGCATTGGGAGGATCTTTGATGGGAAAGATGGTCGATGAAGTAAAGGAATTGATTGAGGAGATGGTCAATAATAGTTATCTATGGACGAGTGAGCGAGGTAGGCAACCTACCACTTTTAGAGAGCAAAAGGGAATCATCGCAGTCGATCAGATGACGGAGATGCAAGCAAAGATGGACAATTTGACACGATAACTCAATGGTATGAAGGCATCATCCTATACTCCGATTAAGGCCATGTAATTGAAGTGTGAGTTATGTGGTCAAGTCGATCATGATACTATAGACTGCTGCTTGATGAGAGAGGATAACCAGGAGTAAGTGAACTACATGAGGGCGCAATATGGACGAGGAGGGGGAAACAATCCCTACTCCAACACTTATAACCCTGGGTAGAAGAATCACCCCAACTTTTCCTGGTTGAATATCAATAATGGAGGGCAGTTCAAGCCTCAAGGGCAATTGAGCTTTCAGCAGGATAAAACAAGCTCAATTGAGTCAAAGTTGGAAAAATGTTAGCTAAGTTTGGAACTTTAGATAATGCATAAAAGAACCTGGAAGAGAAATTTGAGATAGTCACTAAGGATCATGCTTTGTCCATTAATAATCTAGAAGCCCAAGTGAGTCAATTGTCAAATGCCTTTTCTATGCATAACCCTCTAAGAACAAAATTAAGGGAGTAATTAAAGGCTATCACACTTTGAAGTGGGAAGGAAATTGAACCACCCACAAGGATAATAGAAGAGCCTGTCCAGCCAGTTGAGAAAAATTAAGACAAAGAGAAAGAAGTAGACATGAGTTAATACCCTACATAAGTTGCACCTCCGCCATATCAACCCAAGGTACCTTTTCCTCAATGATTACAAAATAAGAAGTTGGATGAACAATTTACAAGGTTCGTTGAGAAGCTAAGGAGGCTACATGTAAATCTTTCCTTTGTGGAGGCCTTAGAACATATGCCAAAATATGCAAACTTTTTAAAGGATATATTGTCAAAGAAGTGTACTTGCAGCTCAATAGTCACTAGTCAAATGCCTTCAAAACTGAAAGATCCTAGAAGTTTTACAATACCTTGTGTGGTTAGTGAATTAGAATTTAAAAAGTATTTGTGTGATCTGGAAGCTAGCATTAATCTTATGCCTTTGATGATATTCAGGATGTTAGAATTGGGAAAGGTTAAGCCCACATCAATGTTAATTCAGTTGGCTGATTAATCCATTAAGAAACCATACGGAATAGTGGAAGACGTTCTGATGCAAGTGGATAAATTCATTATTCCTGTAGATTTTGTGGTTTTAGATTTTTAAGAAGATAAGAATTGCCTACTAATCTTAGGTCAACCATTTATGAACACAGAAAAAGCCATAATTGATATTTATGAAGGGAAATTAAAACTTCGAATAACGAAGATCAAGTTGAATTAAACATGAATAAGGCTTTAAAGAATCCAATGACGAGCAGTGTATGCATGAAAGTTGAAATTATGGATCAAAATGAGCAGAAACAAGTGGAGAGTTACATAGCAGAAGTGCAGTCATTAAAAGTTGAGGCTGACAATGAACACAAAATTCCTAAATCTAAAAAAGATGATGAGTTGGAGGAGGCAGATGTTCCAGTGCATGAAGATAAATTAGTACAAACCGAAGCTCCTACACCACTATCTTCAGAGAAACCTCCGATATTAGAGCTTAATCCTTTACCTGCATACCTTAGGTATGCCTTTTTGGGTAAAGGTCAATGCTACCGATAATAATTTTCATCCAATTATTAAGAAGTAAGGTGGATGAGAGCCATTGGATGGAAAATTGTTGACATTTAAGGAATAAGCCTAAATGTCTACATGCATCGAATAAACTTAAAAGAAGGATGTAGAATGGTGTGAGAGCATCAACAGAGACTAAACCCTAACATAAAGGAGGTGATCAAGAAGGAGATCATAAAACTCCTAGATGCAGGAATAATTTATCCCATCTCTGACAGTGAATGGGCCAGCCTAGTACAATGTGTACCTAAAAAGGGAGGAAAGAAGGTGATAAAGAGTGAAAGTGGAGAAGTAATTTCAACCAGAATAGTCACAGGGTGGAGAGTATGTATAGATTATCACAAACTCAACTCAGTGACTAAGAAAGATCACTTTCCTCTTCTATTCATAGACTATATGATAGAAAGGGTAGCTGGTCATTCATTCTATTACTTTTTAGATAGATATTTAGGCTATAATAAGATCTTCATCTACCTTAATGATTAAGAGAAAACCACATTCACTTTCCCTACGGGACTTTCACATACAGATGGATGCCTTTTGGACTTTGCAATACTCCAGCAACATTTCAGAGGTGCATGATGTTGGACCAATGGAGGTTGACAAATTAAATCCTTCTATGTTTTGATAATAATAAAATTTAAAGAATTGGTTAAGAAATAATTTTAGGTTAGATTGAAGTTGATGAAAGCCTAGTCAAATAAGGATGGCACAATTTCAAGTCAGATGAAATTTAAATAAAGTCAATTTATGAAGATCAAGATTGCAATAATGTGGATTAGAATTGAACAACATATATTTCATGAGAAGATTTCGTATGAAGAATTCAAATAAGCATCTCAACAATCAAGAATTGGAGATTTCATGAGATCTTTCATTTGGAGCATTGGACAAGTCGACTATCATGTTGCAAGTCGACTATTAACAATCAGACCTGTCGGTTGGATAAATGGACTAGTCGACTATCATGCTATTAGTTGACTATTCGAAGAGTGGAGCTGAAATTTGATGAAAAATGTTAGTACTAGTCGACTAATTCTTGAAGACAAGTTGACTATAATGTACTAGTTGACTATCACACACCGACTAGTCGATTATCAGTTACAGCTGAACAAAATTTAACTTTGTCAATTGATTTCAAACAGGAAGAAATCATTCTACAACGGCTAGGAGTATTCAACAACGGCTAGAAGAGTTCTACAATGTCTATAAACATCTGGAAGTCTTCAAATAAAGGTCATCACTTTAGAGGATCAATGACACAAGTCCAAAGTGAAGCATACTTGCTATAATTCAAGATTATCATCATATTGCTCTCAAATTTGCTACTTAGCGTATATTGATTGTATTCAGCTGTGCTGAGTTTTGCTACTTCATATCTATCATTATTATTATCGTGAGCTAAGTGATTAGAGAAGAATCTCTTGGAGGTAGGATTTGTGCCGGGAAAACAAATCAACTGTAAGGTGTAGCTTGAGCCGGAAGTCAAGTTGTTTGGAAAGTTCACACTGAACTAAAAAG
>JANQBM010854690.1:0-34728 GCA_025594535.1 Erythroxylum domingense | reverse complement strand
AGAAATGGTTATATGATTGGTATGAGATTTTGGTTGATAAAGTGTGAAATAATGATGGAATTGCATATGAAATAGTTTATGCTCATGAAAAACAAGTTTTTTTCAAAATGTGCCATTTGGGCAATTGGTTTACAATCCATGAATTACATGTTATGTGAGTTTGGTATAATCCATTCAAGAATATCACGTGCACTTTGACCAAGTTAAAGGCTTCTCCCACCTGCCCGCTAGTGGCACGAAACTCCTTCATAGACTCCCTCAAGTTTATGACTACAAAGGATCATTATGTGGAATTGTGTAATTCGTCATGTTCATGGACTTACCCAAACCATGATGATGTGCTTATATGTTTACATGTGTTCAAAAGTTTGATGAATGCTTGACTTGCATGAGTTGTGAATTGGTTTGACAAGTTGAGAATTTAAGAAATATACATTTTTTGGATTTTCATGAGAAATTGTTGTGATTATGAGAGTTTTTAATAGTTTTTGCTTGTTACCGATTATAAGACTGTTACCCACAAGCTTTAAGCTCACCCCTCCCTTCCCATCTTTAGGCAATGAATAAGATATCGAGTGATCAAGTCAGGAGGCAAGGCATCACACCAGTTTGTATGTTTTGTTTTTGAAGTTAGATTATGTGAAATAATGCTTTAGTCGTATTTTGAGCAATTCTAGTTTTTGTAAACTTTGTATTTTGGATTATGATGTAAGGGGCTTGAAATGCCCATTAAAGCGTTGTAAAACTCTTATTTGTTTTGATGTTAATGAAATATATATATATATATATAATGTTTTGCTTATGATTTCCAAAGTCTTTATATTGCATTTTCAAGCTTTTCATAGGATTAGAAATTGTGTATTGGATTCAGGGAGAAAATTGTACTAATCTCGATAGAAATAGACAAAGTAATCTTATGGAAAGTTGTAGCTTATCCTCTTAGCTTTTCAACGCTATAAAGTATGTAAATTTTGAGTATCGGAGTTGAGAGATATAAGCATTTTAAGTGGTGATGTTGCATAGGAGGTATGTACATGACAGTTATGGTGAATGATGAGAGTTTATGTATGTGATGAGTCATTTGAGTTGAGTTTTGGGAGGTTAATGCACCCAAGTTGGTAATTGAATGTTTAAGGAGTGTTATTGCTTTAGAAGAAATGAAAATGGGAAGGTTATGAGTGAATGTGATGTTAAAATAGATGTAGGAAGCATTGGAGAGGCTTTGGAGGGGTTTGGGTAACCCCTATGTTCGTTAAACAGACTTTCTCGGGTCTGTGAGGACCCTAGCATCGCCAATATCCGTTTAAAACGGACCTTCTCAGGTGAAAAGTGGCTCTTAAGCCCGTCTATGTCCGTTAGACGAACATGTAGACAACTACAGTAAATTATGATTTTGACCCTTTTTGAAGCATAATCTCGCTTTGTGGTCTTCATGAAAGTTGTAGATATAGAATTTTTCTTTAAAATAGTCTAAGCACGGCCTCATTCCAAGATTTATAGAGAAAGTTATGCCAATTCTCCCAGGATAGGTATAATATGATTAAGTATATAAACCTCATTTAAATCTTTTGGCCATAACTTTATCGCCCGACCACCAAATGAAGTGATTTTTGAAGAAATGGTTTCCTGACACATTCTTCTATCCCTACACAATAAAAAAAGAAATTGGTAGCTTTTGTCTTTGATATGAAAAAGATTGATGGAAAAATAAAGAGGGGTCAGTTTAGACAGCACGACTGGGGTATGAACATACTTTGGCTTTTTAAGCATAATTTCTTCTATAGAGTTCCATTTGAGATAGTTCTTGCTTAAAATTAAACTAGAGTTTTGGAGCTATAATTGTGTTATAGAATTCAATTATGATTTTGGTGATTAACAGGCATGGGCACACCACTATTGTGGGATATGGCTAATACGGGTTCATAGAAATAACCCTCAAAGTAATACGCACGCTCACGTTTTATGATGACTTCGAATGTTGGGCTCTGAAAATGGGGTCTAATAGTTGTGGTATCAGAGCGTCTAGGTTTAGTATCCTAGGCATGAAATTGGTTGTTTTAAAGCATGAAATGAACATGCATTATTTTAAATGAACTACTTGCATTGTTTTAAATTGTTTCACATGATTTGAAATTGTTTTATACGATTTGAACTACTTTGCATACTTTGAAAATTGTTTTGCATGAACTAAAGGTTTTCAATGGTTTTATAATGAAGGAGTGAAAATGCCACCTCAAAAGAGAGCTCGAGGAGCTATGACTCGATCTAGCTCTCGCCAAGGGAGCACCGATGAATCCTATGTCTCCGAATTCTGAGGCACCTAGTGTGCAACATGAGGTGCCTTCACCGCCTCCTCCTATGCCTCAAGCAAACCCCATGGATCTGCGTTTCTTTCAAGGCTTTACCCAGGCTTTCTCATATGCTATGGGCCAAAGGGTCTCAAGTTTTGATGCAAGCTCCAGTGGAGAGGACTGGACAGTATGATAAGCTCCGCACGTATGGAGCTGTAGATTTAATGGGACTACCAACCTTGAAGAGGCAGAAGCATGGCTGAAGAGGACTGAGAGAGTCCTAAAATAGATGAAATGCTATGACGAAGAGAAATTAGATTATGCAGTCAGCTTGTTACAGGGGGATGCGCTCCATTGGTGGGAGTCAGTGCCCCACAGTTAGGACATACCACCGGTATTGACATGGAGGGAATTTTTGGAAGCTTTTAGGAGGAAATACTTCTCAAGAATCTATATCCAAGAGAAGGCTAGAGAATTTTTGAATTTCACACAGAGAGATATGAGTGTGAGTGAGTATGAGCTAAAGTTTACTTAGCTCTCTCGGTATGCAGCAAACATTGTTGCTAATGAGGAGTACAAGTGCCACAAATTTGAGGGAGGTCTCCATTTGGGGATCAAGGAGAAGGTGTTGATCCATAATTTTTGTGACTACCAGCTATTGGTAGATGCGGCCCTCCAGGCGGAGAAACTGGAGAACATCAAATATGAAGTAAGCAGGAAGAGGAAGAACTGGGAGCAGCTTTCCAAGAAAGGGGTGAGTGTTCCAATGCCTGTGAGGGGAGTGAAAAGCTCACACACACAGATTGAGGCAGGGAGTAGTGCCTCTGCTAAGAACAAGAAAGCAAGAGCAGTGTCAGTGTCAGTCTCAACAACAGGAGGCAATAGCAGGGTGGAGAGGAGTAGATACACAAATCCCCAACGCGAGCACTGTAGGAAACTACACAAAGGAGAGTGCTTCAAGTTACTTGGAGCATGCTTCCGATGCAGGGAGAAGGGACACATGATCAAGGACTGTCCTCAGGTACCGAGGCAAGAAGGGTAGCAATTGCATACCCCGAGGAGAGCAGAAACAGTGAGATCCAGGCCAGTCACAGAGGTGGGTAGTTCTGGAGCTGCAAAGAAGGCTATTCCTCCAGGAAGGCCAAGGGATTAGGCTCAGGCTCATGCAAGGGTGTTTGTCATGACCAGAGAGGAAGCTGCAGCTGCTCCTGAAGTTGTCATGGGTATGACTCAGTTATCTAATTCTGCAGTATATTTGTTGATTGATTCTAGCTCTACACATTCATTTATTTCTGCAAGCATGATTTCTCATTATGTTAATTTGATGCCAATGGATAATCCCTTGATTGTTAGTACTCCCTTAGGGAGGAAGATGATAATAAGTCAAGTGTATAGGGATTGTAAGCTTTTCATTGAAGGTGCTCAACTAGTAGTGGATTTGCTACCGTTGGAGTTAAAGGGTCTACATGTGATATTGGGAATGGATGACATAGAGAAGTATCATGCGAAGTTGGATTGTAGCCTCAAGGTGACTTTCCGAGGAGAAAGGAGAATATCATTGCCAGGACTTATTAAGGCTTTGATAGCTGACAAGATGATGGAAAACGGATGTGAAGCCTTCTTGGCACACGTCGTAGACACTGAGGGGAAGGAAGGGAGGTTAGAGGATTTTCCGCTTGTAAGGAAATTTCCTGATGTGTTCCCAGAGGACTTACCCGGTTTGCCACCGGTGAGAGAAATCGAGTTTGCCATTGAATTGATCCCCGAAACTACACCCATTTCTATACCACCATATAGAATGACTCCAGCAGAACTGAAGAAGCTTAAAGAACAGTTGGAGGAACTGTTACAGAAGGGATACATAAGGCCAAGTTCGTCATCATGAGGAGCGCCAATTTTGTTTGTTAGGAAGAATGATGGGACATGGCGTATTTACATCGATTACCGGAGACTCAACAAAGTGACTGTTAAGAACAAGTATCCTCTACCTCGAATTGACAATCTGTTTAACCAGCTATAGGGAGCAAGGGTCTTTTCCAAGACTGATCTCAGGTCGGGCAATTATCAGCTCAGAATTTAAGAGCCTGATGTAAGCAAGACAGTTTTTAGGATCGTTATGGGCATTACGAGTTCCTAGTTATGCCATTTGGTTTGACCAATACTCCAGCTGCTTTCATGGAACTTATGAATAGGGTCTTCAGGGAGTATCTAGATCAGTTTATCATAGTGTTTATAGAAAACATTCTAGTTTATTCCAAGAGTGAAGGAGAACATGAGGAACACCTCAGGAGAGTGTTGCAAATATTGAGAGAGAAGGAGCTTTATGCCAAATTCAGCAAACGCGAATTTTGGCTCCATAAGGTGGTATTTCTTGGACATGAAATTTCTGAGAATGGGGTATATGTTGATCCAAGAAAAATTGAAGCAGTGGTGAATTGGCATGCACCGACGACAGTGGTAGAAGTAAGAAGTTTTCTGGGTCTGGCAGGGTATTATAGGAGATTTGTTGAGGGATTCTCGATGATAGCTGATCTGATGACCAAGTTATTGAGGAAGAATTAAAAGTTTATCTGGAGTGATGAATATTAGAAGAGCTTTGAGGAGCTTAAGCACAGATTGACAAGTGCTCCAATTCTGACTTTGCCCACAGGAGAGGAGGATTATACAATTTATAGTGATGATTCCAGGAAGGGTTTGGGTTGTGTATTGATGTAAGGAGACAAGGTAATAGCTTATGCCTCGCGGCAGCTAAAACCTTAGGAACTGAATTACCCGAACCATGATCTGGAATTAGTAGCAGTAATTTTTGCCCTAAAGATTTGGAGATATTATCTGTATGGGGTTCAGCGAGAATCTTTACTGACCATAAAAGTCTCAAGTACTTACTGAGTCAGAAAGAGCTGAATTTGAGACAAAGAAGGTGGATTGAGTTGCTTAAGGTTTATGATTTGTTGACTGAGTACCATCCAGGCAAGACAAATATCGTGGCGGATGCCTTGAGTAGGAAATCATCAATAGCCCATGTTCAGACAGTTTATCTGCCGTTATTGGAAGAGATGGCTAAGCTTAGGATAAGTTTGAAGCAGGAGGAACCTGATTGTATTGTTGCTACGTTTAGAGTGAGACCGATACTCAAAAAAAAGGTTAGGTAGTTACAAGCACAGGATGCAAAATTGAGGAAGCTCCGAGAAGAAATTCAGAATGGCAAGAAGTCCGAAGTGGTAATGAGGGATGATGGACTTATGATTATAGGAAATAGGCTTTGTATGCCAAATGTCAAGGAGGTGAAGGATGAGATACTAGATGAGGTACATAATGTGCCTTATGCCATGCACCCAGGTAGCACCAGGATGTATAGAGATTTGAAAGAACATTTTTTGTGGAAAGGCACAAAGAGGATGTAGCAGAATATGCAAGTAAGTGTCTAGTGTGTCAGCAAGTCAAGGTTGAACACCAGGCACCTTCAGGCAAGTTAAGACCATTGCCCATTCCTAAGTGGAAGTGGCAAAGGGTGACTATGGATTTTCTGATAGGTTTGCCCAAGACCAGTAGGAAGCATGATGCCATATGGGTTATTGTGGATCGTTTGAAGAAGTCAACCCATTTTCTAGCAATTAAACAGACTAATTCTTTGCACATGCTAGCAAAGAATTATATTGATGAGATAGTGAGATTACATGAAATTCCTGACTCTATAGTTTCTGACAGAGATCTTCGGTTTACTTCGAGATTCTCAGGAAGCTTACAAGAAACTTTAGGAACCAAATTAAATTTTAGCACTGCTTTTCATCCCCAGACAGATGGTCAATTTGAGATGACCATTCAAACCCTTGAGGGAATGCTCAGAGCATGTGTGATAGACTTCAAAGGAACTTGGGATGAGCATTTGTCATTAGTCGAATTTGCTTACAATAATTCCTACCATTCGAGCATTCAGATGGCTCCTTATGAAGCACTGTATGGAAGGAGATGTAGGACTATGATATGTTGGGATGAAGAAGGAGAGAGAAAACTGATAGGGCCAGAGTTGCTTCAGATGACATTCGACAAGGTTAATTTGGTTAAGCAACAACTTAAGGTAGCTCAGGATAGAATGAAGAGCTACACTGGCGCACATCGAAAGGAGATGGAGTATGAAGTTGGGGAAAAAGTTTTTCTTAAGACATCCCTTGGAAAGGAATCATGAGGTTTGGCAAGAAGGGCAAGTTGAGTCTGAGATATGTGGGTCCTTATGACATTGTAGAGAGGATCGGACCGCTAGCCTATAGGTTAGCGCTGCTACCAGAATTGTCACAGATACATGACATTTTTCATATGTCTATGTTGAGAAGATATAGATCGGATCCATCCCACATTATTCAGACCCTTGAGTTCAACTGAGAGATGATATGAGTTATGAGGAGATTCCAGTGGAGATTTTGGATACCAAGGAAAGGGTCCTCAGGAACAAGACAGTTCAACTAGTCAAAGTTCTGTGGAGAAACCATTATGTGGAAGAGGCCACGTGGGAGCCTTTGGAGGCCATGAGAGAAAAGTATCCACACCTCATCAACAATTCAGGTAAGAATTTCGAGGACGAAATTCTTTTAAGAGGGGGAGAAATGTTGGCCCTCAAATTTTATTTATTTATTTTTGATAAATAAGCATGATTAGTTTCATTTTGGAGTCTTGCTATATTATTTTATCTTAGAGTTAATTAACATGTTAATGTGGGTAAGATAATATGATATAGGTTAAGGGAATTAGAGTTTAAGGTGGTAAGTTTGCATAAGGGGTATTTTGGGAAGATCACTTAAGCTTAAAAACCTTAAAGCATTAAAGGAGGGGCAAAATGGACATTGTGCAAGCATTAAGAGTATAAAAGGGAGAAAGAAGACTTGTCTTGTATTTGGAAGAGGGAAAAAAACGAAATTGAAGAAAGAAGGGAGAGAAAGTGTCGTTGGAGAGAAAGAAGAGGGCTAAGTTAGGTTTCAATTTTTCTTAACCTTCAAGAGGGATTTTGAGAGTGATCAAGAAGGGAAAAAGGAAGAGGAAGGTTAAAGCTTCCATTAGAGCCAAGAAAATCATTGTTTGGTGAAGATTCAAGGTAAGTTAATGTTTAATCTTTTAGATTTTTGGAAGGGTTTTGGCTCGAAGAGCTTAGGAAATGCATAGGTATAAGTATTCTAGGATTAATTTCATGCATAGGTTTCTTTGAGTTTTCCAATTGGAATGCATTTTGAATGGAATTTTGTCAATGTTAAAGGGAGACAAGAGGAGTTAGAGGAGGAACATCCTTGACCAAATTTTCAAGCAAGGAAATTAAGGTGTGTGACATTTTTATAGTTGAGTCAATAAGCTATTAAAGTTTCTTTTAAATAAATGGAATTAAATGATTTCCAACTACCTTGAAAATGTGCATTTATTGTTCTTTAAAATGGTTTGAGAATTTGCCATATGTTTTTGTATATGAATTTTGTGAATAAATTTTGAGTGATATGGGAATGATTTCAAATTGTTCCATAATTGTTGTATTTGTGGCTTTTGGATGATTTGAGAAATACTTATATGATTGGTATGAGATTTTGGTTGATAAAGTGTGAAACAATGATGGAATTGCATATGAAATAGTTCATGCTCATAAAAAACAAGTTTTTTTCAAAATGTGCCATTTGGGCAATTGGTTTATAATTCATAAATTACATGTTATGTGGGTTTGATATAATCCATTTAAGAATGTCACGTGCACGTTGACTAAGTTAAAGGATTCTCTCGCCTGCCTGCTAGTAGCACAAAGCTCCTTTATAGACTCCGTCAAGTTTACGACTACACAGGACCATTATGTAGAATTGTGTAGTTCGTCATATTCATAGACTTACCCAAACTATGATGATGTGATTATGTGTTTACATGTGTTGATAAGTTTGATGAATGCTCGACTGACATGAGTTGTGAATTGGTTTGACAAGTTGAGAATTTAAGAGATATACGTTTTATGGATTTTCGTGAGAAATTGCTATGATTATGAGAGTTTTCAATGGTTTTTGATTATTACCAATTATAAGACTGTTACCCACGAGCTTTAAGCTCACCCCTTTCTTCCCATCTTCAGGCGATGAATAAGATATCGAGTGATCAAGTCAAGAGGCAAGGCATCTGTAACAACCCAAACCACCCGCTTGCAAATATTGCTTGCTTTGAGCCTCGGCCTTGCACATTTAATTTCGAAGTTCTGATGGGATCCGGTGCATTGGGGCATGAAAAACGCGTCTGCAAGGGAGAGGTATCCACAACCTTATAAGGCATGCTTCGTTTCCCTCTCCAACTGATATGGGATCTACACTCCACGATACTGTGGCCATTGGGTAGTCTCACCCCCTTGGAAGGCCAGCGTCCTCGCTGTATATCGATCCGGGTACTGGCTCTGATACCAATTGTAACAGCCCAGACTACCCGCTTGCTGATATTGTCAACTTTGAGCCTTGGCCTCTCGGGCCTCGCGCCCTCACGGTTTTGTTTTTCTAGCGTGTAAGCCTCTTTAGGGCATTACTCCTACAGGACTTTCCAGAAGGTCACCCATCCTGGTACTGCTCTTGCCCTAGCACATTTAACTTCGGAGTTATGATGGGATCCGGTGCGTTGGGGTATGAAAAACGCGTCTGCAAGGGAGAGGTATCCACACCCTTATAAGGCATGCTTCGTTCCCCTTTCTAACCGATATGGGATCTACGCTCCACGGCACTGTGGTTATTGGGTAGTCATGAAATGCATCAAACACTGAACAGATCACACACAAAATCTCATACACCCAAAATCTCATACAGATGTGATAGCAGAATCAGTGATTGAAGGACCTATTGAGTTATCAGCTGAGGTCATTTGGAAGAGATTATTTGAGTGATGAAGCATATGGAAAATGGCGAGGAAAATATGCGAACTCAATACCCTTATCTATTTGAGTGATAGCGAAATTTTTGTTAGGGGGAGAATTGTAACATCCCGTTACCTATATGGCTAGAACAGTTCATTGTGAGACCTTTATGTGACTTATGATAAATGAAACTTAGACATAAGTATAAGTTATGACATATAGTTTGGCATGTTCACACAATGTACATGCTTTCATTTGGCATTTCTGGGTAACTATGACAAATTGTGATTATGATAAATGGTGAATCAGTGAAGATAAATAGCGTACGCGAGGGACAAGCAATGGACCCACGGATAATGTTGTTTAAGTTAGGAAGACTCTACTACAGTTTGTCATTATGACAAATGGTGAGTCAGCGAAGATAAACAGGACACGTGAGGGACATAGAATGGACTCACGTATTATATTGTTTAAGTTAGGAAGAATCTACAATAGTCCTCATTCTTCACTGAAACCCTTCACATCGCGATTCTCTTCCCTGACCTTCACCACCAAATAGCGATCTAGCAGTCTTTGTGGTGCTGATTTCTATTTCAGCGTTAGAGCACTTACACTGAGTACTTGTTAAGCGAGTAAGTGATTATGATGTTGTTTCCAATAAGTAAATAAGCATGTGCATGTGAGATATACATATCTGCACGAAAGGGGGGTTCACAGTGGAGAGAATAGATATGAGGGTTCTGAATGTTAGTTAAGTTAAAAAGTAACCAGAGAAGAAAGAAAATACAGAAAGAACATGGAAGCATAAATAATAGTCTGTGATTTTGGTATATATGTGAATTTTGGCTCCTTGGAGTTGTTTGGTGTTTTGGAGCTAAGGAGGGAGTAGTATAGATGATACTCGCATGTTTGGAAGTGTAATAACAATGGAAATGATATATAAAACTCGTATAGGCACGAGGGATAATATGTTATGCTCCTCCCGTCTTCTGTATTGTATCCTCTGTGATGACGTCAATTTTCTCTGGGTGACGTCATCTTCCTCTGTAAGGATGTAAATGCATCCTCTACGAGTCATTCTCTATTGTAAGTTATCTTATAGATGCAAATACATCCTCTATGAGTCATTCTCTGTAGCAATTCATCTTCTTCTGTGAGGATGCATCATTGTCAAGATGCATTCCTCTATGAGTCAGACTTCGTCTGTGTTTCGTATTCTCTGTGAACCAACTTCTTCTGTGATGACGTCATCTTCCTCTGGGTGACGTTATCTTCCTCTGTATTGCTTCATCTATGTTACTATTCATGCTCTTCGTCTGTGTTACTGCTCACAGAAGAATGAACTTTATATATGTTACTGTTCATACTCTCCGTATGTGTTACTATTCACAAACGAATGAACTTCGTCTATGTTACTGTTCATAAACTCCTTCTGTGTTTTGCTTCTTCTATGTTCGTCTATACCTATATTCTGTCCCATTTTTGATCCTTCATAAGATAGAATTGACCTTTGAGATCTTCATAAAAGTTTTAGATCTCGAAATCCTCTTTCAAACCATATAAAGAACACCTTGATCTGATCCCTCTAGAGAAAGTTATGGAAATTGTAAAACATCGTCTGTGTTATTGTTTCCAAACTCCTTTTAGGTCACTGTTCATCGAATACCTTCTGCCCTATTTTTGACCCTCCACAAGGTAAAATTGGTCTTTGAAGTCTTCATGGAATTTGTATATCTTGATATCCTCTTTCTAATCATATAAAGAACAATTGAATCCGATCTCTGCAGAGAAAGTTATGCTAAAAGGAAAACTTCTTCTGTGTTGACGTCAGCTCCCTCTAGGTGACATCATCTCCTTTTGTAAATCGTCTTCTTCTGTAACTCATCTTCTTCTGTGAGGGTGCATCGTCTGTAAAGATGCACCTTCCGTAAATGAACTTATATCCATTGCACTCCCCTAAGTTTACGAGAGGCCAATAAGGAGTGAATCTTGATATTGAAGGTTTACAATAAGTTTCGATAAGAGAGAGAGAGGTTATGAAGAGACCCTAGAATTTGTCATTGAACATGCATCGTGCATATTTGCTATACGTTGATATGTGTCATACGTTGAACAAAAGATGATAATTGTGAATGTGTTTTGTCTGATTTAAGGAGCACGCTGGAAGACAGTCGGACATTGTCGGACTATCCAGGCAATAGCTTTTTGGGAGCGTACTGTTAGTCAACCTAGATGATTTCCTAAGATTGATTTGAATTACACGTACCTTGAATTCTGTTCAACTTCCAATATTACGAAACTGTTGTGTGATGTTTCTGAATTCTAGACCTGAGCTCCGAGGAGTTTAATAGTCGGGCATGTATTGGAAGTGTTCGATTTGATATTTTGATATGACTGTCTGAATGATATTGGATTCTCAGTGATAGCTAAATGCCGGACTGAGGTCCGATGATTATGAAACTTCGTCTAAACATTTGTATAAGTTTTCACATATGACATATTCAGTATTTGATGCATTTCATAAAATGCATGCTCAGATAAAGGCGTTATGACTTGAGTTGCCAGTCAGAAGCGCTTCCACGTAGAGCTTTGCTCCGTGATAAATATGTTCTGCACATCGAGCTATGCTCCGTGAATTTGTTCTGATTGAGCCCTATGGGTCAAACTTTGTATATATGTGAAAGGCTCTCAGTCACAACAATAAGAACGAATATAAGTCTCATGCATGTCCCATGTAATTACATGCGCAATGTGTAAACGATATGCAAGTTGTAATGAATGATCTTCTGTTATGCGAATTGCTGAATACATGCTTATCTGATGGAATGAATAACTGCAATATATGCATTGTATTTGTGTAATCCGGTGAATTCATCAATGATGGTTCACTCACTGAGTTCGCAAAACTCACCTAAAATTTGCAATTATTTTTCAGGATCAAAAGATTACCCCGTTAGACTAACAGGAGTATACCTACAGCATACAAGTGAAGGATAGAGGTCGGGATCAGTTAGCATTTGCATTGCATTTTTTTGAACTTGTATTAAATTGTTGAATTCGGAACTTCTTGTATACTCAACAATGTATGTTTTATCAATGAATACGAAGTGAACGTTTTGTTGAGAATACGATAATGATGTTGGGTATTTTAGATGATGCCATGTGCAAATTAGATTTGTTATTGCTCTAACATACCATTATCATAGGTTATGTGCCTAAAAACTTAGGTACGTACCCTATGATAGTGGGATGTTACAGCATCACTCCAGTTTGCATGTTTTATTTTTGAAGTTAGATTATGTAAAACAATGCTTTAGTCTCATTTTAAGCGATTCTAGTTTTTGTAAACTTTGTATTTTGGATTATGATTGATGTAAGGGGGCTTGAAATGCCCATTAAAGCATTGTAAAACTCTTATTTGTTTTGATGATAATGAAATATATATATATATATATATATATAATGTTTTGTTCATGATTTCCAAAGTCATTATATTGCATTTTCAAGCTTTTCATAAGGTAGAAATTATATATTGGATTCAAGGAGAAAACTGTACTAATCTAGATAGAACTAGACAAAGTTATCTTCTGAAAAGTTGTAGCTTATCCTCTTAACTTTTCAATGCTATAAAGTATGTAAATTTTGGTTATCAGAGTTGAGAGATATGAGCATTTTAAGTGGTGATATTGCATAGGAGGTATGTACATGACAGCTATGGTGAATGATGAGAGTTTATGTATGTGATGAGTCATTTGAGTTGAGTTTTGAGAGGTTAACGCACCCAAGTTGGTAATTGAATGTTTAAGGAGTGTTATTGCTTTAGAAGAAATGAAAATGGGAAGGTTATGAGTGAATGTGATGTTAGAATGGATGTAGGAAGCATTGGAGAGGCTTTGGAGGGGTTTGGGTAGCCCCTATATCCATTAGATGGACTTTAGGTCCGTTAAACTGACTGCCTCGGGTCTGTGAGGACCCCAGCAACACCAATGTCCGTTTAAACGGACCTTCTCGGTTGAAAAGTGGCTCCCAAGCCCGTCTATGTCCTTTAGGCAGACATGTATGGATAGTTACAGTAAATTACAATTTTGACCCCTTTTTGAAGCATAATATTGCTTTGTGGTCTTCATGAAAGTTGTAGATATAGAAGTTTTCTTTGAAATAGTCTAAGAATGGCCTCATTCCAAGATTTACAGAGAAAGTTATGCTAATTCTCCCAAGATAGGTACAATATGATTGAGAATATAAACCTTGTTTAAATCTTTTGGCCATAACTTTATCGCCCGACCACCAAATGAAGCAATGGTTTCCTAACACATTCTTCTATCCCTACACAAAAAAAAGAAATTGGTAGCTTTTGGCTCTGATATGAGAAAGATTGATGAAAAGATAGCGAGGGGTCAGTTTAGAGAGCACGACTGGGGTATTAACATACTTTGGCTTTTTAAGCATAACTTCTTCTATAGAGTTCCATTTGAGATAGTTCTTGCTTCAAATTAAACTAGAGTTTTGGAGCTACAATTGTGTCGAAGAATTCAATTATGATTTTGGTGATTGACTGGCGTGGGCACATCACTCTTGTGGGATATGGATAATACGGGTTCATAGAAATAACCCTCAAGGTAATACGCACGCTCACGTCTTATGATGACTCTGAATGTTGGGCTCCGGAAACGGGGTCCAACATTCTTGGCCCTAATTTTCCTTTCCAATTGGCAATCTCTTTTCTTTTTCTCACAATTCTTTTCATTATTTCTCTTCTAATGTGCTCAAACAACCATAAAACTGTCATTTTCCTTACGTCAACTAAAGTCTTATTGAATGCCTCACATAAGTTATTGTCAATCAACTCAATCATAGAATCTTCCCTTTGGAAAGCCCTACACCATTGTTGAACTGGTGCATAACTCTCAATATCTTCTAATGATCTTTCCTTTTTGGCTTTTAGTTTATCTAGATTTTCTTTAAGTTCCCTTACTGTGAAGGATTTTGCAATTTTTCAAAAGTGCTCGTTCATCTCTTCCCCTTTATTCCCTCTTCCATGCCAATGCACATAAACATGTCTAGCACAAAACTTATGCTTAGCATTTGGACACAAATCTATAATAGCTCTATTAAGTCTTTGTAAGGAAAAACATAATCATTTCAATAAGCATCTTAACACAACTGCATATTTCATAAAAGTTACACTCAATAAAAGTAAAAACAAGATTGATATGAAACTTTTTCGTTTTATTGGTCAGTCATTATAGTCCAACCAATTTCAGAGCCCAAATGTAGTAAATCTTCTTTTAGTCTTTCAATGAACCACTTCCAAGTGACAGTTGACTCAACTTCAAACATAGCCTTAGCAACAGGAAACATTTGATTATTTCCATCTCTTCCCACAACACATGGAAGTTCAACCTTATTTTAGGTTTTTAGCCAACATCCATCTAGGCCAAGATAATGCCTATATCTATGCCTAAACTCATATTTAATAGCTTCTAAACATATGTACATTCTTTCAAATACAGGTGGAGATGTTGGAATTGGCTGAGACGCTGTTAATGTAATAGTGCTTCCTCGATTGGTCTGCCTAATCACTTCAGCATAAGACCAAAACTTCCCAAACTCCTCTTCTATGTTGATCACAACACGATCAACTATTTTTTTCTTTTCTCTTCTCACCATACTCATGGAGACTTTAATACCAAAACAATCCTTAACATAAAGTTTCATATCATCATTCTTTAAAAATGACTCCCTTTTAAGCTCGTCCTTCAATAAGTCAGATAAGATGATGTTGTTCATCTTAATATTTGTATATACCCTATTACAGTCATAAGTGTACCTGAATATCCTAACTTGAAATGATTGTAGCTTCCTATCAAATGCTTCATATATATACCAAGGGTAGTTCTCTGCCCTACATTTACCCTAGACAAATTTGGGCTTATTTTTAGTAAACATGACAATCCTCTTTGTACTGCTGGACAACAAATAAACAGCACGTTTAAATTGCAAATAATTAAGAAAAATCATCCCTACTTTAATGTAAGGCTCAGCTGCATTTTCATCATAAATAGGGTATTTTCTTTTTCTCCTAGTAGCATCATCTATCATATCATCTACATCACTAACAAGTTCTCCATACATCACTGTCATAATATTTAAAAAAAAAACTACCTCATCTTCATCATCTGCATCACCTTCATGTTGTCCATTATTACCATCATCTTCATCTGGACCATTACCTTCATCTCCTTGCTCTAAATCCTATTCATCAATTTCATCCTCTTCAACCTCAATATTTATATCATCTTCATTCCCCATATCTGCATCATTTTCATCCTCCACATTTGACACGTCGTCTAAATTACCTACATTGCCTCCATTCATAAAACCACCCTTATACCTAACATTATCAACCACATTAACAAAACATCCTACATGGTGAAACATCAAAGTTACCTTATCAAATGTCATTTTGCCAACTAATTCATTACAAACATATGGTTTAAGAGGTATATATGAACAATGCAGTGAGTAAATATCTTAGAAATGGATATGTATGGTGAAGGAATAAGGATAATGATTGCACAAGAGTGCCACCTAATAGAATATGTTAGCAAATATAAGTTGAAGCATAACACAACACATGAAATTTAGTGGCATTTCCTACTAACCTCATATATATATATATATAACTCTTATAATAATATATTAAGTTCTATTAATTAAGATACGTGGTGCTGTTTATACCTGTGAATCAAGAAAGAGACTTTTCATTGTAGCTCCTAGGCTTGTGAAATTTTTCACCGATAAGCCTTATAGGAGCTCCATCACTGGTTTCCAGTCCATATGCCATCCAATGTTTCTAAGAATATTGTAAACTAGTACAAAAAACCAACACATCATTTGCATTAACATAAAACCAGAACACATACTGCTTGAAGTTTATACAAACAAAGTTCGTAAGAAAACAAACACTATGGTACGTGGTGTTGTTTATATCTGTAAATTAAGAAGGGGACTTTTCACTATGATTCCTAGGCTTGTGAAAATTTTTACTGATAAGCCTCATCGGAGCTGCATCACCAGTTTTTAGCCTATATATCATCCTATATTTATAAGAATATTGCAAACCAGTACACAAAACTAACTCATCATTTGCATTAACACAAAACCAGAACACATTCTGCTTGAAGTTTATATAAACAAAGTTCGTAAGAAAAGAAACACTATGGCACGAGGTGTTGTTTATACCTGTGAATTGAGAAAGGAACTTCTCACTATGGCTCCTAGGCTTGTGGAAATTTTCACCTATAAGCCTTATCGGAGCTACATCACCAGTTTCCAACCTATATGTCATCATAAGGGTTTATTATGTCTCAATGTTTTCAAAAACCCATATTAAATGCAATCTTCATTCAATTGTTACACGAACTTTAAGTTACTATTATATTGTTAAATTAGAACTTTATGTTATCATCAAAGATACTCAAAATATTGCAAACAACAACAACAACAACATAAAATAATACATTTGCAATTACAAAAAAAAAATCTCACCAATACTCCTACTAGTAAAGCAAAACATATTGGAGATATTAGTTGGATGACTTACCTGAATAAACGGACAACCGCAGACAACAAAGAAGGAGGACCTTGGACGATTATGGATGCTCTTTAACATAAACAATAGCTTGCAAACAAGGGAATTTCATATTTAATATCATACATTTGTTCTTTATCTTTTCAGTATTAAAAGAAATTAGTATTGCCTATTGATATAGTTGCAAATTACAATATAGTTCATCTTGTATTCATTTGTTGGTAATTAAAATAAATTCGATGTCCACAACAACTGCAAAATGACATTTTCAAAACTAAACCAACTCTTGAATGTCATAAGTTCCATATATGACCACTCCAACAGTCATTTATCTTACTTTAATATCTAACTTCAAATTCCATAACAAACAAATTGGAATTCCAACTTAAAATTTCATAATAAGCAATTTCAACTTCAAAGTAGCATAATAAGCAATTTTCAACTTCAATTTCCAACTTCACATACCAACTTCAAATTCCATATTAAGCAATTTCAACTTCAAAGTACCATGGTAATAACCAATCTCACAACTTCAAATTGAATTAAAAAATAAACATGTTATAGAATTTTAAAAAAATGTCAATTTCTTCTAATGGAAGCTTATTTGTTCTTAACACCAACTATATTAAATCCATTTGTTCATCATTCTTCAAGTTAATTAGTATTCATGTCAAGTATAATATAAAAATATTATGCATTTAATTTTTAAACAAACAATATTAATAAATAATTATGTATAGGCTTTTGCTATTATCTTAAAGTAACTAACTTCATTCTAAACACAACTAAAACAAAGAAGAAATAAAGCTAAAATTTTAAACTTAAAACACACTAATCGTGAAAATCTTATGTACAATCATCTAGAGAGTGGATTATAGGCTTTTACGTGCCCATTTCTGTGTCATATTTCACATTTAACTTTTCTACCTTGTCTATTTTTAAAGCCTTTAAAATTGTTTCTAACTAAGTATTATCCTTATTTCCTATTGCACATAGTATATAAACTAATTTTAAAGATCATCGCTACAGAATTGAAGGCGACTGTAAAGTCCATCACAAATCTTACTTAAGGAGCATTCATCCCGGGAAACCCACAACGTCATGAAGGCATAGCATATCTAGGTTGAAAGTTAACACACAGAAGACCAAAGTAATGAGTATATCAAACGTACTTGGTGATTGCTGGAGAGAGTGAAAAGTAGATCGATAAGATGATACATGAACTAGGCAAGACAATCCTTTGAACGAAGATTGGAGTGTGGATCGGTAAATCGTGAAGATTCGTCAAAGAGGGAATAAGACAAAGATCGGTGAAGTTTTGGGAATTTAGGGTTTTGTAACTTGTAATTTAATTTAACCGTTCCACGTAAACTTTTACTTTTTTTAACGTGACATTTAAAAATATAGTAACGGTGCCACGTTATACATTATAATAAAGTGTGTGGACACATTCTAATTTTCGTTAAAAAAAGTCTCAAATTGAGTAAATTCGTGAAAGTTTAGACCTTTGTTAAGTAAATTATAAGTTTAAATCCTAAAGTGATCAAATTAAAAAACGTTAGGTCTCAATTTAAACTTTTAGCCCATAATTTTGTATAAAAGATGAGCTTTATTTTCTTGATTAATAGATTTATTGGGCCAAAATACTGTTACATGGGGCTTCAGTACCCAATGGACTCAAAGGGAATAACCCATCCATAACGCGGACAACACTACAGGCACAGCCAAACAACCTTCGAAAACCCTAACAACCTTATATAAAACGATCCGCTGTCAACAAAATCCCTAGGTTGGTTGTTGCAGCTGTTGAAACATTTGCTTCTTCGTTTCCGAAGAGCAGCGATGGTGGCCACCAAGAAAACGGTATTATATCTCTACGAGTTCCGTTTTACTTCTCCATTTGATTAATGAGTTTGGTGGAAAACTAGCATTTTCATATATTTTTTGTTGGGAAATTGCAGAAGAAGACTCATGAGAGCATTAACAGTAGGTTGGCTCTTGTCATGAAGAGCGGCAAGTACACTCTGGGATACAAGACCGTCCTCAAAAATCTCAGGAACTCGAAGGGTATTTCACTTATTCGATATTCTTTGTGTTGTGCTTGTGTCTACGTGCATATATTTGGGTTGGTGTTATTGGGCGTAATGAGGTTGAACCCGTGGTGATTTAATCGACTGCAGCTTGTTTCATGTTGATCTATTATGTCCTGATAATGGTGATTTGTTGAGATTGCTGATCATCATTTTCTTCATTCCACATATATAGAATGATACTATTTTGCCTATTTCTAAAGATCAAATGTATTCCTTGATACACATTAAGTGTTAGATTCATGGTGTTTTGCCTCTTGAACCCTTGTTCGCAGAATTTAGGTGTTGTGTCCAATGGGATTTAGAGATTTGAAACCCCAGTGTAATCACCAATTTTGAGTTAGCAGCAATTCTTATTTGTGAAAACAAGAATATATGGTGTGATTTGTCATTCTTACTTGTAAATGACTGTTTTGTTGATGTTCTTCTGTCAACTGTTTGAAAATACACTTTTGAAGCGTTAAATTTTTTATTTCATCCTATATTATAATTCTGTATGTGTTGTAAATTGTGTGTTTTAAGAGGTCTTTTGAGGTTGCAGTACTACGTACAATAATTTTCTTACTGAAGATGTGTATATGCTTCTTTATTATTTGGATTACAGTAATCTTTTTGTTAAAAACTTTGAATACTTCAATTGCTGTTTCCTTTTTTCATCACATAAAAGTTGATCTGTATGTTTCCTTACAGCAAAGTTGATAATTATTTCCAACAACTGTCCACCTCTTCGGAAGTCTGAGATTGAATACTATGCTATGCTGGCAAAGGTTGGAGTGCACCACTACAACGGAAGTAAGTATCCCTATCAATTCCTTTGTATAATCATCTTTTCCGGGTCTGTTCACACATACGTCTTGCTTTATTACACATGCACACATGATTGTCTTACTTGGTGCTGTTTTGGTGGTCTTGACTTTGTATTCAGAGCCGAAATTTTGATATGAAAGATTGAGGGTGCTATTTAATTGATATCCTATGATGGGTCATCACAGTCTAATGTGTTTTTTCTGCAATTTTTTTGAGCTTAAAATTGTTGTGTTATCATTTCAGACAACATTGATTTGGGTACCGCTTGTGGCAAATACTTCAGAGTATGCTGCCTTGGCGTTATTGACCAAGGTATTTTTTATGGCTATATTTTTGTAGTGTGATTTTCATCTATAGTAGACTTCTTCTGTAATATGATTGTTATCATTCTTTCCTGTTGTGTAGGTGATTCTGACATCATTAAGAGCATGCCTGAACATTGATTTAAGGATTGAGCACAAGAATCTCATTGCTAGTTAGTATGTTTTTGGCAAGAACAATTTTGTGGATCTTGTATCAAGTGTTTTTCAATTATGGATTTGAAATGGATGCTTCTGTGTAATAGGAAGTTTCAAATATCGATGACCAGTTGTCATTTCTTTTATAATTCTATTTGTCATTTCTTGTGTAATTTCTCCATTGGTAGAATTGATGTCTTTTCTGTTTCCACGAGAATTTTCTACTCAGTATTGTGTTGCATGAGTTTCTTCAGTCGTGCCATGGCTGAAGGCCTTGGTACTCGGCTAAAAAGCAATAAAATGGTGATTAAGAAAGCCCGAAGCAATAGAGAGAAACTCGCCGACATAGACTGCGCAAATGCGCAGTCATATTCTGAATAAATATAATACCTACTTAATTTAAAATTAAAAAGTATTGTGTAATTGAATGTTGTGTAATTTAAAATTTTAAGGGAAAAATAGAATTGTGATGGATTATAAAATTTTGTTAAAGAAAATGGAAAAAAAATATGATGGTTAGATTGTTTCGAATGAGTTAACAAAATAAGTTTAAATAAAAGTTTTAAATTTTAAAAAGTTGGAATTTCATAGTAATTATTGAATAAAAAATAAATTAATGAGTAAATTAAAAAGATAAATCGGTAAAATATTTGAGTGAATATCCTGAAATTTATATCTAAAAGTTTAGAGAAAAAGTTTTAAATAAATATGTTATAATATTTTAGTACGTAATTAGAAAAGATATAAATTTAAAAAAATTTATAGGGTGTGATTTTGAAAATTTTAAGGAATTATGGGTATTATAATTGTGATATGTTATTTTATAAATGGCTAAAAATTTAAGGAGTTATGGGTATGATAATTGTGATATGTTATTTTATAAATGGCTAAATATGTATAAATAAATATTGTTAATTTTTAAAATTTGCGAGTAAAAATTAAATTTGTAAATGTGAATAAATTTGTTGTAGGGAAAATAAGTAAAAATATAAGAGTTAAAATATTTAAAATAAATTAATAAATTTAATTAGTAAAAAATAGGAATGAAAAATAAAATAAAATTTGTAAATGTATAGTGTTAAGTAGATAAGAATAAATAAATTAATTATAATATTTGAGTTAAAAGTTAAAAAATTTAAAAAGATTAAATGCCGATGATTAAAGTATAAAGAAATATAAAAAAGAAATCCGTAACTAAATAAGTCACATCGTGACTTTTTTTATTTCCTTATACTGAGCCTGTGACTCTGATTAAATCCCTAAATTGTGCATACTTTCAATTTGTACAACCAAATATTACGCCCGCATGAGAGACTCAACGAGATGCAACGAGAGGAGGCCAGACCAGTGAAAGACGCAACTGAGGTGACCCAGCGATGTTTGAGAGAAAAGATTTCCCCACTTTCATTTGTGTTTGTGATATTGAAAGTAGCATACCCAGGTGTAGTTGCAGCAGATTCATGAAGAGGGAACACAGGTATAATCCTCTCTTTAATTTATCATACATTGTATTGTAAAAAAACAAATAAAAATTACAGAAAATGTCAGGTAATGAAAGGATTGGTGGCTTTAGGAAAGTAAAACTAATAAGAAAGCCCCCTTAAAATAACATCTATATAACCTTATAGAGTTCACTAGATAATTATTGAAGCAAAAAGGAATATGTTTCTTATTTTAAATAAATTTTGGAGCAATAAAGGAGCATGGTCTGGAAATAAAGGGTTAAAGACCTTTATTATACTTTCAGGGAATTGATTGAGATATTCTTCATTGACTATAGTTGTGTCCAACCTTTTTCTAATATGTCAAGTGTTGATTTATTTGTTACTCGAAGTGAAGGATGATCCTTGAAAGCTTAAATCAATGCCACGCATATGTTCCACAAATTCTTGAAAATTTATAGTGAAGTTCCTCACATTGACATTCCCCAAAGCTTTTAAGAAATAAAGTGTATTGTTAGAATTTTCAAAGGCCAACAATAGCTCCTGAAGATGGTTATGAAGCTCTTGCAATTTCAACCAAATATATCCCCTCTAAAAGTTAAAGATAGAATCATAAATAAATATTTTAGTTTTCTCTTGACAGAAGAAAACCTCAAAGTGTATCAACTGGTCTGTAGCCTGCAACATTTAAGCTTAAACAAAATTAGAATTAAAAGCTACAATCACCCTTCCATAATGGACAAAGTGTTCGTTGGAGTGGATTCTTCATGTGCTCTTCATGTGCTCGAACAACTTCAGGTCAAAAAGAAGTATAGTCAATCCGAGGTGGATAGACTTACTTATGAAAGAAATATTGTTAGAATTCTTCAAGCGAGAACCATAATCCATTTTTCTTTATGTTCTTAAATTTCTAAGATGAGAATATGTTATCTTTTCTTATGTATGAACTTATTTAAAACTAATTTATTTTTTAATCATGTAATCAGTCATATATTTATACAGAATCATTTTGTTTAATGATTAAGTTTGATATCAAAGATATTAATTTTAAGAATCAATTCATGAATCAAAATTAAGTTTACTTAACGAATTTGGGTTGTACAAAAATCTAAAAATTAGGTTGACATTATTTCAGGTAAGGTTATCAAGTATGCCTCGTATGAAATTCTCGGGATCTTCATCTTCTCAACCGAATGATATGCCAATTTTAGGTAATCCTTGTCTTCAATTTGAAAGTTGTGAAAGCCAATTAAGGTATGCAACTTTGAAAGATCGTCATATTATTTCGAATTGATTTATCGATCAAGGAGCTATTACTAAATTAAGAATAGTAGATCGAGTGAATGAATTGTTACATAACATAGGGTGGGGTAGATTTGCTAAATTTTTTAAAAAATCATACTTTGAATTAACTCTAAAATTTTTGAGTACTTTACAATTGTTTTTAAACGATGATGGTGTTGTGAATAATATAATATTTAGATTGATGAATATGTCATATGTTATTATTTTAGATGTATTGAATGGTATATGTGGTTTTTCGGATAGTGATTTATACGACTACCATGATGATTTTAGGGCTATAGAATTTTAGAATCAAATTATTAATTCACGATACGCTTTTTCTCTAAATAGGTCTAAATTGTCTGCTTTAATGGACCCTAGCCTTCGTTATCTTCGTAGGTTTTTAACTTGTACATTATTTGATAGAGGAGATAGTCAAGGTATAGTCTCTAAGGCAGAATTGTTTGTATTATGGTGTATGGTGCATGCTAAACATTTTTAAACTGGTTTGTGGTTAATTGTGCATATATTTGATGTGGCTAAAGCTAGAGCTGGCAAAATAATAGTTGGAGCATTTGTCACATAATTTGGAGAACACTTTGGTTTACTAAGTGAGAGAGCGGTTATGCAATTAGTTTCAGGCAACCCTAGTTTAGATTTGCAATCATTGGTATCAATGAAGATTGTTAGGAAACAAAGTGAGCGCTATGTTCTCGTTAATGACGACACAACAGAAGCTTCAAGTAGCAAGCGTAGTCGTACTAGAGTAGCGGAAGGTAGATAAGGGGATGAAAATTTGCCATTTGAAGTTGAACGTTGGAACATTGCACTTAATTTTGTTGAATATCAATCATTGCTAAGTTAACTAATTGCATTTGAACGGGGAACGAATAATAGATTGGATAGGATTGAGGCTACCATAGCGAAGATGAAGAATTTCCTAGAAAATTTAAATACTCGTTCTAGACAGCGTCCACCGTCATCTTAGTATTGTATTTCTATCTTTTTATTTTTATTATTTGTCGTTAAATTGTTTTTAGTTTTATTGTTTATCTTTATTTATGTTGTTTGTATGTCAGATCTTTATTTTCTTAGTATTGTACATTACATGTTTGTTTTCTTGTTTAATAGTTAGAGATGCATGGTTATTAAATGAACTTGACCGAGATTGTAAATGCATAATATGAGTGAATTAATATATTTGCATGCTTAAACTGATTGACTTTGATTTCAATTGAAATGATATTATCTTGTTGTGATAGATGAATGAGACCTTCCTTTGGTAAGAATTTGAGCTTTTTTAAAATATTAAACACCAATTAAAAGTATTCATTACTGAGAGCATTCTTTCATGGTTAGGCAGATCTAGAACTTGCTTACAAATACTAGTCGAGATTATATAATCTTATGCAAACATTAAAGGGATGAAGGTATTTAAGATTTATCTTGACAGCTTAAAAAGCCACCATCATATTATCCTTACTGAGCCCCTTGGAGCTTAAACGAAACTTTTTGTTGGTTGAAACCCAAAATATGAGCCTTGACCTTGATTGTTTATCCTTTTTCATCACCTCTGCCATAAGAGAAAGTTGAGCATTTAAAAGGTATAATCGACTATAGGGAATAATTGTGGAAGAAGCATAGCATATAGTTAGGTTGTAAGTTAGTGGTTGTAATAATTTGTATTTGTTGTACATATTTTTTCCCTTTTTGAATTTATGTTGTTGTAAAGTGGAAAAAATGAAAATATATCAAGTGAAAAAATGAGAAAAAGGGAAAAAAAGAAAAAAAGAAAGAGAAGTAGAAAATGTGAAGGAAAAAAAGAAGAGAAAAAAAGAAAGCGGAGGAGGGAAAAGTCATGGAGATTGGTAGGGTTAAGTTTGTAAATGGAAAGAAAAAATTGAATGTTTAATGTTATATCGGTTCGTATTATTTTAAATGCTCAATTAGTTATATGGTGTAAAGCCTAGTTTTATCTTTTTTCCTACCTTTAGCTTGGCCCCATTACAACTAAAATAAAGACCTTCGGATCAATGTTTATGTTCGATATTTAGTAATGAAGATTGGATTAGTAAGCAAGCTTATGGTAGATGTTTAACATGAAATGAATATTGAATCTATATTTATGACCTTTAAATTCGTGAGAAAATGGAAAGGGGAGTAAATGTCTATCACACTTGTTAATGGTCTTTCAGTTGACATACTTGTTAATTATGATTATGCCTGCAAAAGATATTTTGTTCACCGATTATTGTGAGTTTCGAAATCTTAGGTTGTGTTTATTGAATTGATCTTTAACATCTTTAATTATTAAATGAGAAAATAATTTGTTGTTATTATTAAATATACAACTTAATTAGGACTTAGTGTAAAATTAACACCCTTTAGATTGTCACATTCATTCAAAATTTGAAGTCTTTCAACTTAAATAGTTTTACTAGTATTTTTTATGAAAACATACAGCTAAAACAACAAGGTAGGCAATAAAATATTAAAAAATGAGTATTTTTTTGTTAAATAAATCATTATTCTGCTGACCTTTGGGTTATGAATAGAGCTAATAGCTAGTTAAAAACGTGATATAGTTGAGTAACCGGATCGATACGCATCACAAATGTGTGCCTTCGCGTTAAAAATTATAATGGCCTTTCAATCAAACTGTTTAATAAAAAATAACTTAGTCAAGTATCCGGACCGACATTCATCACCAATGCTTACCTTCGAGTAAAAGACTAAGTCCTTGCTTAAATAAATGAGAAAAATGAATTTTCTTAATAAAAACCTACAGGACTTATAGTAAGCTTGACTTTTCATGAAAGTATACTTAGGAACAGTTACAGAATCTGAATGACCAAAGAATTATTAATGTGTTTGTGCAACTAAAAAGGGTAAATATGTAACAGCCTGGACCACCCCGCTTACAGTATTGTCCGCTTTGGGCCTTGGCCCAGCTAAGCCCTCATAGTTTTGCTCTTCCCATCTGTTGGGAAAACGCGTCTATGAGGGAGAGGTTTCCATAGTCTTATAAGGCCTACTTTGTTCCCCGCTCCAATCGATATAGGAATCTAACATTCCACCCCCTTGGTGGCCCACAGGTCTGGATTCACTCCCTTGGAGGCCCAGCATCCTTGCTGGCACACAGGCCTGAATCCACCCCCTTGGAGGCCCAGCATCTTTGCTGACATACCGATCCGGATACTGGCTCTGATACCATTGTAACATCCAGGACCATCCCGCTCATAGATATTGTTTGCTTTGGACCTTGGCCCAGTTAAGCCCTCACAGTTTTGCTTTTCCCATCCCTTGGAAAAACGCATCTAAGAGGGAGAGGTTTCCATAGCCTTATAAGGCCTACTTCGTTCCCCTCTCCAATCAATCTAAGAATCTAACAAAATAAATTAACACTTAGATCTTGATTAATTTGTATATTTAGTTCAAAGCCCCTAAACATAGATTTTGCATGTTAATGATTAGATATAACTTTTACGACTATGTTTAAGATTAAATTTATTTCATCAAGTTGAAACCATTGCCTCATTATTACATTGTTTGTGGTGTGTATATTATTTTGTTTGCTTGAGGACAAAAAAATATTTAAGTATGGGAATGTTGATAGTTGTGATTTGCATTATGTTTTAGGATTCAATTTGTTAGATATTTAGTGTTAATTTGAGTGTTAAGTGAGTGTTTAGGTCTTAATTGTGTTAGTTTATGTGTTTAAGTGTTTTTAAGGGTCAGTACGAGACTTTAAGCTTAATTTTTATATTTTTGAGGTATCTTGATGTGTTTATTAGTGTTTCAAGGTCAACACCGAAGAACAAAAAAGTTTCGGAGGGTTTCAGGCCAAAACCACGGCCCATGATCATTACACAATAGGCCATAATTGTGATAGAAAGATGTGAGCCACCAAGATCTAGGGTCACGATCGTGACAGAGAGGCCAGAACCAAGCCATGATCGTGATAGAGAGGGTTAGTCGTTGGCCACGAACGTGGCCCAGGCAGACACAAAAAATAGGTAAAAACGTCAAGTTTAGAGGAACTTTTCAGATCGTTTCGACCTCGAATTAACTCTAGGGCTTCCAAGGTATTTAAGGAACATTAAAGAACAGAAGAGCAGCTTTTTGCATCAGCCAAATTCCGAAACCCTGGAGAGCTTATCGAAAGATTTGAGGAACGAGACGAAGGAAGAGAGACACGGAGAAGAAGAATGACGCGAAGTACTTCCCGGAACAGGTGGTTTCCTGCCATCGCTGCCTCCATCATCATCCATTTTGACTATTTCTGGTTTATTTCGTTCTTACAATTGTATAAAATTTGAGATAACCATAGATGATAGATTGATGAATGTTGAGGATATTTTCTAAACTCACCTTCGGGATTTTTATCTTTGAGATTAATGAAGTTTGATTTTTTGTGTTTTTATTGAGTGATTCATGATTCAATTTTTTTTAATAATTCGATAATAAACTGAGAGGGTGAACCGAGTGAAAATCATCAACTTAGGCTAACGAGACTTAGGTAGTTTGATAGATTAAGAATTGAATCAAACTGGTAAAATTATGTAATGAGAGATCGAGCATAGATTTTTGGTAGGTTATTAGACAATTTCAGAACTAAATTAGGTTTTGAGTAAATTGTGAATCGAAAGATTACAATTCCATAATCTAAATTAGAGTTAAAGATTATAACTTGAGAGAGAGTAATCCACTCTAGGATCGTCTAGACCCGGTAATTCGATAATTTCATAATCAATTAGATTTTCATTAAAGTCAGATTAAAACCCCTTTCTCTCAATTGGTAGTTCCTAGGTTGATTCTTGATTGGGTTATGTAATTTGCTATCTTGTTTATAATTTCTGAATTTAATTCTTGAGATTGATTGCTTGATTGATTATTTTTCTGCTTTAGTTTGTTGTTTTGATTTATTGCGAATTTGAGTCAAGCCTTAGATTTTAGGAATAAATTACTCCTCCTTGTGGGATCGATACCTTAGAAATTACACAAATGACCGTGCTCTTGCAGTATCATCGAGGTTATAAATATTAAAACTTAGCATGTATAAACTGTCGATCAAGTTTTTGGCGATGTTATCGAGGAGGCAATAGTTTAGTTCTATAGTTTAAGGCGTTAAATTAGTTTTTAATTTTTGTGTTTGTTTCTTTTGTTTTATTTCAGAATTCGTGCTCTTGCATGAGCACAAGCATCACGAGAGGTTCGAGTCAAGCAACGGAGACGTTAGATTTAGATATTACTTGATTAGAACGAACCCTTAGAAAAACTCGACAAGAAGAAGAAGAAGAGAAGATCGGAAAATCATCAATCGCCGAGGAGTTTCAACAAAATATGGATCAGGGAGCGAACCAAGGACGGAAACAGAGGACCCTGATGGACTTTATGATGTCGGGGTTCAACGTAGCGAACTAAAGAGTAGCTAGGCTGCCTGTTCAAATGACTTCATTAGAGATAAAACCTGCACTTCTCAATATGCTTCAACAGAATGTGCAATTCTACATATTGGATAATGAGGACCCAAATGCATACATAGTTAACTTCCTCGAAATCTGTGATACCTTTCGGTATCATTAGATGTCGGAGGATGCGATTAAAATCAGGTTGTTTCTTTTTACTTTTAGAGATAGAGCGAAGGGTTGGTACCATTCACTGAGCCCAGCCAGCATCACGATCTTGGACAAGTATTTCCCGTTGACGAAGACCACCAAGATTATAAAGGAAATCACCAATTTCCCATAAGATGACGGGGAATCAATCTATAAAGCATGAGAAAGATATAAGGACTTGCAACAGAAGTGCCCACACCATAACCTACCGAAGGAGTTCCTGTTGCAGACTTTCTATAATGGAGTAAACCACCAACAAGAGGCACAATCGATGCAGCTTCAGGAGGGTCCTTAATGCGAAAGACAGTCGATGAAGCAGAGGAGTTGATAGAGAGATGGCTAGCAACAGCTTTTTGTGGACAAATGAGCGAGGTAGGTAACCTGCTACTTTCAGAGAGCAGAAGGGTATTGTCGTGGTCGATCAAATAACTGAGCTGTAAGCAAAGATCACAACTCAATAGCATGAAGGCGTCGTCCTTAACTTCGGTGAAGGCTGTACATTTAAAGTGTGAGCTCTGTGGGCAATTAGACCATGATAATGTGGATTGTTATTTGATGACGAAAGAAGACAATCAGGAGCAAGTGAACTACATGGGGGCACAATATGGACGAGGAGGGGGTAACAATCCCTACTCTAACACTTACAGCCCCGAGTGGAAGAATCACCCTAACTTCTCTTGGTCGAACAACAATGGTGGACAGTTTAGGCCTCAGGGACAATCGGGCTTTCAGCAAGATAAAGCAAGTTCGATGGAATCAAAATTGGACAAGATTTTGGATAAGATCGGAGGCATGGAGGATGCACATAGGAGGCTCGAGAATAAATTCAAGCAAGTAATGAAGAACCACGCCTCATCTATACATAATCTAAAAGTTTAAGTGGGTCAATTAGCGGAGACAATGTCTACTCAGAATGCTGAAACTCTTCCAAGCAACACCGAGTCTAACTCGAAAGAAAGGATCATAGTCATCAGTTAGACCCAGGATGAAGAATCGGAATAGATGTAGGAAGAAGGAGATAGAGGGAAGTGTCAAGAAGACCTTCTAAGCAAGCTAGTGATCGAGTCAATTAAGGCAACTCGACGTGTATTTCTCTTCCCTATTTTGGCTCAATAGGAGTTAAATGCAAATAGGGCAGCAAAGAAGTTAGAGGATATTGAGAAAAACAAGGTCGAGGAAGTGACAAACCAATTACAGACGAAGCTCATGTTAAAGGAATCTGTCAAAAAGAAGGTTAAGGAGCGAATATCGAAAAGGACCCTAACATCGCACAGAAGAGAGAGGACCTAAGGGACTTTTTCATCCCCTACAGTATCAATAGAATCATCATAGACAGGACATTCACGGATCTAGGAGCAAGTATAAATATGATTCCCTATACCTTTAGTCTGAAGATGGGGTTAAGAGAGTTAGTACCTACTAAGTTTTTGGTAAAGACGATCGACAGAACAATGCACAAACCGATGGGGATTATAAATAATGTGCAAGTAAAAGTTGATAACTATACCTTTCCCACAAACTTCTACATATTGGACATTAGAAAAGATGTGAAGACCTCAATAGTTCTTAGACAATCGTTCCTGGCCATTGCACGTTCAATCATTGACGTTGATGGGGTGAATTAACTCTGAGGATAGGAAAAGAGCAAATAACCTTCCAAGTGTCGCGGAAAGATTACGGATCTCCTTTAAGAATAGCAAAGAACTGAAACCTCGAGGCGAATGGGAGGATATCGAGAATCCTGGGAATGCATTCAGGAAAAAGCACTCACAAAGAAGAAGGCGAGTTAAAGAGAATTGCAAGGAAGGTGGGAACTATAACATGGTAGGTAAAGTTCAAACTTTGAGATTAATGACTATGCTACCACTGCACCATTCATTCTAACCACCGTGAGTTTAAAGGAGCGTCGAGCTACCGACTTTAAAAGAAGCATTGCATATGAGGCAACCCATGAAAAATTAGTTTCTTTGATTGTTTTTGTTAGAACGCTTGAATTTCGTAGTTAGGATTATTTTTGTTTTGAATAAAATCAAGAAGGAATAGGAATTCAGAATAAAGTGGATGAATCATCAAGTAAGAAAACAGAGATTAAAAGGGGCCACAAAAGTATTAAGAAGTGAAATTGAAAAGATTTGGGAAAGGACGAACGAAGAAAAATTAAGAAGTGTGGGAAACCCACGGGCCATGATCGTGGCTTGTGGCTGGGCAATAAAGAGGGAGGACGCATTTCTTTAAGAATTTTTACCATTTTATCCTTTTAACCACCTATATATTCAATTCTAACTTCACTTTTATATTCACTTTCATTTTCACTTTATCTCTCTAGACTTCAAGCTTACAAACACTCTCACATCTCTTTAAAAATTTCAAACTTCCAATTTTCTTCCAAATTCTACTCAATTCCAAAAAATTATTCCGCGCATTAAGCAATCAGCCCAAGGGGAGCAAGCAGGACGAAATCAAGTTGCGAGACATGGAGTAAGAAACTAAACATTTGACTTTAGCGTGCCCTTCCCAATCTACACAGAGGAGGAAGGTACTTGTTTTCGAGCTCTTAATGCTATACAGATAGTAGTTCCCAAATACTTTGATTTTGAAACACTCGATAGGCTAGAATTTGCGCAAAAGAGTAGAAAATTTAACAGAGAGAATCCAATGGGCCCAATTTATACGGTTCCATTTTCCTGTCTATCAGGAGCTCACGTTGGAATTCTTCACCTTACTGACTTACGACCCTAGGAATCCCAATGAATTGTGGTTTAGGTTGAGAGGAAGAGATTATGAATTGAACGTAGAGTTCACGTGCAATATGTTTTGATTCTTCAAATCCTCCATCATCAATCAGCATGAGGATTTTCATCCTTCTCAATATTGGAATGAGCTTACTAGAATTGAGCAATTTTAGGCCAAGAATGCTCATAACAACATTAAAAGGTCCCACAAACACTTGTTGCTGCACAAATTTATGTGTCAGCTAGTTTTTGACAAAACAGAAACTAACAAGAGTTTCACAAAGGAACTCTTTATGTTGTGATGCATGAACTACAGTATTCCAATCTGCATATCCACACATGTGCTAAATGCCATTGTTGCGACTCCGTGCAAGAGGAGCAACAACTTAGGAATGAGATATATAGTGTCGGCAATTGCTGAATATTATGGTGTGGATCGTAGTGGGTAAACTGTCCACTTACCTGACTTCCTAAACCATCAACACTTATGGCGGGCTGAGATCCTTCATTCTCACAACATGGAACTTAGGGAAATAAGCGAAAAGACACATGCCAGGATTAGGGCAAGTCAGGCGAGTTCAAGCTCAGCCCCGTCATAACAAGCAGACTCTACTAGTGAAGAGTCCGAGGAAGAGGAAGAACATGGCTAGAAAGAAGTTTTGGATGCAATCTCCGAAACTAACATGACACTTGCGAAAAACACCAGAATGATGAAGGAGATAGCTCATATGCAACACCACCAGAGCCGGGATATCCGTCGGATCCACAAATATTTCGAGGCTTAGGGCATTTAATTGCCGCCTCCAACTCCATCACCACCTCCATCTCCATAGGATTTGTGTCTAACCCGTTTATTTTTCTTTTTCAAATTAACCTTTAGTTTTATTTTTTATGTTTATTTCTATTTTATTTTCTGTTCACTTTAATTTCTTTCTTTTCTTTTATTTACTGTTTGTTCCCTTCACACATTGAGGACAATGTGTTGTTCAAGTGTAGAGAGAGGTTATGTGTTTTACTTTTGAATGCGATTTTGCATATTGTATGGTATTAGGTTGCATTGTGTGAATTGTTTGAATGTGTCAATGACTTAGATGAATTGAAATTTATTTAATTTTTAACACAGTCTATTAGGCCGTAAATAATCATTAGCTCGCAAAATTAGTAAATTAGGAGTCTTTGGATAAATATATTGTTTAATTAGGACTTAGTGTAAATTTAGCAGCCTCTAGATTGTCACATTTATTCATAATTTGAGGCCTTTCAACTTAAGTAGTTTAACTATTGAAAATATATACTAATTTTTGCTTGTACAAAATTAAATTAATTTTATAAAATTAATTTTGTAATTTATACAATTTTAACAATACTTGGAAAATAACCAATTTATTGATTCATAAAAATATATGTTTCCGAATGCAGATAATCTAACAGAGAGAATTCAATCTTATAAGTATTGTTAAAACCAATACGTCAAATTTGAACAGTTAATTATTTCTTATTGTATATATGAATTTAAAGGGTGTAATTCACCTTATTATAATGTTATAGTATTGTTGAACAAAATAATACATTTGTATACAAAATAATACATCTGTATACATCATTTAGTTTGGGAGGTTAATTGCTGAAATATATATTATAAAATTTAAATTATATTTTCTATTGAAATAAAAAATATAAATAATAATAATAATTTATATATTTCAATTTAGATGATAAAATGAAACTGAAATATTTTGATTAATGAACATATTATTCATTTTAATATATTAACAGTTTGAAAATTACTAAAATATACACTAATTTTTTCTTGGACCAAATTAAATTAAATTTAAAAATAACTTTCATAATTTATAACCACTTAATTGATTCATAAAAATATTTGTTTCTAAATGCAGATAATCTAACAGGAAATCAGACTCTCTTATTAACTTCAATTCAACCTTCTAAGTATTGAAACCAATATGTTATTTGCGAGCTTGCAGCAATGAAGTAACACAATGTATTAAATATTTACAACATAACTTTCGAGTACAAAAAACAGTACTGTATTATGGTAAAGTTTGTTGGGGGGCTCAAAATTGATGAGATGAGTTTTTGGGGTTGTATTCTAGTCTTCTTTCCACAACTTCACATGTGACAAGTCTTGAACCAGTTACATGATAAGAGAGAGCATAAATACCAGCTTCATTGTCCAATGATCCTAGAATAGTTTTAATCATATGAATGTTAATATTAGCTTCTTTTTTTTATATATCTAAAGGAAGAATAGCAAAAAGATTACATATTGAGACGAGGGAGACAAATCCATGATAAATCCTCTAAAAGGACTGAGTGGCACCCAATGGGTGGAGTATCGAGATATATGACGCCGATATCAAAGTGAACTGCGTAGTTAGCAAGCCAATCAGCGCTTCTGTTGTTCTCTCGAGAGACGTGGCGATAAACAACAGTCTAATTTCGAGTAAATAGCTCAGTGATGCCCAAGACAATGAGATTGAGAGCCCGTGCTCGGTTGTTAGAGGAGAAAAGGAGGTTGAGTGTCGCAACAGAATCCACTTTCAACTTGATCCGGCGATAGCCCAGATTCCATGCAAGCGTAAGTCCGGTAAAGACACCCCAGAGTTCTGCAGACACTACTGAGCACCAACCAAGATTTTGAGTGAAGCCACCAAGCCAGTTGCTCGCACTATCTCGTAGCAGTCCCCTCGCTGTGGCTGTGTGCGAGGACAGTTTGCAGGCTCCATCTGTGTTTAATTTAACCCATCCCGTGGAGGGTTTGCTCCATCCGAATTGTGGCTCCTGACGAGAGCCGCGTCCAATATCCGATCGATGTTGCCATACGCCGGTCTAGGGAATCAGATTTGCATAAGACAAAATAATAGAAGCTGGTGAGTAAGGCCAAATAAAGTGATCATCAAAGATGGAAGAATTTCTCCATTTCCAAAGGAACCAGCAGGTAGTGCCAAAGATGAGAGGCCAGGCCCGACCGAGCACTGTCTGTCGACTACAAAGATTCGTAGTGAGCCACTCGTGAACCGACAGAGTAAGAAAGTCAGAGGTAATGATTTGCGAAGGGAATGTGTGCCACATTTGAAAAGCGCACAAATAGTCTCGCACTATGTGCAGTGAGGATTCTACCAGCTGGCAGTGATAATAGGCATCGTCGGTAGTAAGGTGTAGACGCATTCGATGTTGATTCGTGAGTAAGCGATTTTTTACGAGAAACCAAAGGAAGGAACGAATGCGTTGGGGGCCCTTCCATTGCCAGATGGCCTTCCAAATACCCTGAGGCAAGGTATCGGTGTGACCCATTAGCAGTGAATAGGTAGAAGCTATGGTGTATTGGCCAGTATCAGTCAGTCCCCAGATTAACTTATCCCGACCGAGGAATGGTTTTGGGAGAAAAGTACCAGCTATAGCCTGGCAAATCGTCCTCGGGAGATAATTGCGAATAACTGGCCACTGCCACGAACCATCTGTGATCACAAACTGTTGGACACAGCGGTAGGTAAGGTCATCCGGGAGGGGCGTGGTGGTGTGTGTAATGAGAGGACCTATG
>JANQBM010854666.1:0-13793 GCA_025594535.1 Erythroxylum domingense | reverse complement strand
ATGCGTCTTCCTTGAGCCATCGTTGTTGATGTTCTTCTTGTGGCTGCCGAGATTATTTTTTGGGCTGAAATGTTGATGATTTTGTTGGTATAGTTGTGGTTGATCTTTGACTTTTGTGTGAATCAAATCATATGGTAGTGGAGTGCAGAAAACTTCATGGCAGCAGTAGGTTGGTTAGTTAGCATCATTGGTGAACAACTATCATATTAGTCTTCAGAAGAGCTGAAAAATTTGGGAAGTTGTTCTTTTCTTTTATCTCAAGTGTATTATTATTTTGTTCTTAGTTGATTGATCACTTGAATTGTTTATTTCTTAATTTTACTATTGAGTTGATTGAGAAAATCCTCTGTTGAGGTTAGTACGAGGCGGTCGTACTATTGGGTGTGAAATTCTTTCACGGGAAGTGAGGTTGAGTGATAGTATCAAGGGTTGAGTGGTGTCGGTTCAATAAAGCCTTGGGTAAATCTATTGTACTTCGGTGAAAGTTATTAAGCTGGGTGAGGGCCCCGCAGACGTAGGCAAGGAATGCCGAACTGCGTTACCAAATTTCAGTGTTTCTTTTATTTCGGTTCAGCTTATTTTTTATTTTATTGGTGGCAAAGAAATTTGTGGCACGTTTACGAAATAATTAACCCCCTTCAGTTTTTTCATATCTGTTTATCCATTACTTCCTGTTCTCTATAATTGTTGAGGATATGTCCAAGAGTTGCGTTTCTTGATTGTTGTAGGATATAAGTTGCGTAGACTTGTTCCAAAAAAGCTTGCCCCATCTGACCCTTTGTCTTTTCCCCCTAAGCAGTTCCGTGCAATTATTGCTGGCAAACTCAAATCAATATGATTTGGTCTAACCTAGAGTCAATAAACTTAACTTAAGTTGATTGAAGTTTAAATTAAGTTTGAGTTATTTTTTTAATTTTGAGGTTTAAGTCAAATTTGAACTTTTTTTTAGATTCCAGAACAAACTAAGGTTCTAGTCTATTTTAAGCTTCAGGCCAATTTCTACCTAAAACTTAAATTCTTTTTCATATAAAATAATGTTGTTTTGCATCATGGATGTGGTTGCCATTAACAACAATTCCATTTCTTCTTTTTCCTTGTCCCTATTCTTTATCAATAACGTCACAGGAAAACCTTGAAGTTGCATTAAGAGTTCAATCTCTTTGGCGTCATCCCTTTGTGGGTTCATTCAGATTTTTTGTTTGAAAATGGGAAGATTGTCAAGGTGAGTAATCGTGGATTGGTGACAATTGTGTTAAATTTTATATGATCGGGCCTAAATAAACTGAGCACATACAAGCTGAAATAAAGTTTCATCCTAAAACTAATTGGTACTAGGAGGATTAATTCATTATACTTTATATGCATGCTCAACGCTATATATTTTTTCGATGCGGGACAAAGTCCTATTTATATTTCAACATGTCCCCTTCATGTGTGGACTAATTTATAGCCCAACACGTGTCACAATCTATCTGACGAGGTGGTGATGTGTAATCTAAGAGCAACCTGCTCTAATACCATGTTAAATTTTATATAATTGAGCTTAAATAAACTGAGCACATACATGTGCAAATGAAGTTTTATCATAAAACCAATTAATTTTAGGATGGAACCTCGTTTAAGCTTGTATGTTCTCAGTTTATTTAAGCTCAATCATATAAAATTTAACAAATTGCAAAAAGCTTGACATAAATGCTTGTGGAGGTTGACTAATCTCTTAAAAAGCTGTTGAGCTTCTTTCGTGGCTGTTAATACTAGGCCCTTCATCCGAGTAAAGGTAGATAAGTTTGCTGAGAGATTCAACTTGTGGGTTAATAATGTCTGTTAACGGTAGTTGATTCTGTGTTGTATTTGTGGCGGTGGCGATGGCGATGGGTTTGCTTTCAGGGATTGTTGTGCTGTGTCTTCATATTCAAGCTTTAATCTTTTTCCTAATTTCAGACACAAAAGAAGCGAGTGGTGTGAATGTGGGTTGTTCCTTAGAATTATCGAACTTTGTTTATGGATTTAGGCAATTACGTGGATGCATTTAACATGTGTAAGTGGAAAAATTTTATATCATTATTGATCACAGTATAAATTATGATATTCTAATGATTGTTATTATTTATTGACAAGTTGAAAACTTTGCTATGGCAAGCTGGAGGGTCAACTCAAAGAAGAAAATTTGATGAGTTCATGTAAATGATTAAACAGGCCAATCTAGAAGTTTATACTTGGCTAAAGAGACAAGTCCCACCTGTGAGATGGGCGTTGAGTAAAGATGGAGGTTACCGATGGGGTGTTTTGATAACAAATATGGCTGAATGTTTTAATAACATCTTCAGAGGGGCACGACATTTGCCAATCACTGCCTGTGTTCGCTTTACTTTAGAACAAACGGTTAAATTAATCTAGGAAAATCGAAAAATCATACTCAAAGTACGGAATAATTATTCGATCAACATTTGGCACAAATATTTGGCAAATGAAGCAAAAGGCCGAAAACATACTGTCCAATCATATGACTCGAGGTATGGTATATACAGTGTGGTCACTGCTTAACATGGGAATAATAACAGGGGAGGAAATATTCAGAATGTTAACTTTCAAGAAAGAACTTGTACCTGCGGAAAGTGGACAGAACTTCATTTTTCATGTTCTCACGTCTTTGCTGCATGTTTGAGATCTAATGTTCATCCGACAATCCATATCCATCCTGTTTACAGTCTTGCGACATACAGAAATACGTATTCAGGTCAGTTCTATCCGTTTCAACATCCAGATTATTAGGAGAAAGCATATTTTTCAATGAGATTTCGCAAGTTAAGGTTGGCTAAAAAGAGGGGCAAAGTGAAAAGTGCTCGAATACGAAATGAGATAGATAGACGGTGTCCTGATTCTCCATGAAGATATCGTAATTGTAATATGCCAGGTCATAATGCTTCAAATTGTCCCTCTTCAAGTCATGTATAGTAGTAATTTTATTTAATGCAATAAAATTGATTTGCCTTTTTTTTAATAAAACTTGACTTTAAATATTTTTCATTTTTAAAATGTATATATTATAAAATTTGCAAAAAATATTAAATTAAGTCAAAATAATTTCAATACAGGAAAAACATAACAAATTAAAACTTGTACTTCAAATTTAATTTGTATAGATGTTCTAAACCCTAAATAAGACTTAAACCTAAAATAAAATTTTAATGCTAAAAAAAATGACAACCGTAAAAAAATAAAACCCTAAATTAAACTAAATAGAAAAAAAATTAAAATTTGGGTGGAGGTGGACAGCATGATGTCCACCCCATCAAAACCTTGGCTTCACCCGGTAAGGTGATACCAACCTCGCCATTCATACCGGCGGGTTGCCGCATGTCCATCCACCCCGACTTTTTTTACCACAAATCACGGATTGAAATATTTTTTTATCATAGACCGAGAATTTAGCCTCTGGTGTTAGTTTTGTTGAATGGATTAATGAACTAAATACCAACGTTCCCTTTCAACAAAACTTAACACCCTTTGGTTGTTCAAGACTTTCAAACAATGAGCCTGACTAGTTTAATCCTTAAATTATTTTTAATAAGCTTAAGCTTGATGCATGCATTTTTTAGAGTTCATTCTTATTTTTAATTTTTATACTTTTTTGACCTTTAGGATGAGTAAAACTCTTTTAAATTTAGGTCAATATTTAATTTAAAGCTTTAATTAATTCAAAATTTGGATAACTATGAAAAAATGATAACATTTATTTTTCAAGTGTATTCTAAATAGATCTTTAAATGCATATAGTAATTTACAAATAGAATAATAAGTTTAAAATTGTCTAATCTTTGGGAGTTTTAAATCTGGTACCTAATTTTTTAAAGTTTTCAATTTAATAACTAATCTTTCAAAATTCTTATTGATTAAATAAAATATTGTCTCTAATAATATTTTTATTTAAATTATATGAGCTTTAAAAAATTAATCATTAAATTGAAAACTTTAAAAATTTAATTACTGTATTAAAAATTTTAAAAATTAAGTACTTACAAATTTTTTATTCCTTTATAAATTATTGTTTAATTAAAAATTCAAATCTTTTGATTATTCTCATACCTTTACACATTAAAATTTGACCTTTAATGCGAACATCTAAGTTGCTCTTCTCCCCCCTCTCAAATCAATCTTAGATTCTAAATTAAAGCCAAGAAGATCTTTATTAGTGCCCTTTTGTCATGAGAATATTGAAATGCATTACTTTAGTGTAAATAGTAATTAGCTTAGTAATTGATGAAAAAGAAAATTAGGGAGATCATTATGGTTATGAGTATATACAAACTTGTTTACAATTGAATAATTAATAAGATTTCTATAATTCTTTTTGGTGAACAATAACTCAAAATTAAGTAATAGATTTACAAGAATATTAAATCCTTAAAGTTGTAGGAAGAGATTATACTTACAAGATCAAGATCAAAACCTCCTAAATATAGTTTTGTAATCCATAAAGTATATGCTACATTATTTTTGTCAGGGACAAAATGCTGAAAGTAATTCAATCCGTGACATGCTTGAAGACAACTTAAAATTAATATGGTAGCATTTCTTTATCTGAGAGCCCTTCTTAATATGAACAAGATGTTTTCTTTTTTTCTTCCCTCGTACTTGTTATTCCAATTCTCTCCGGTAGTTTTTCGCCTTTCGGCTAACACATGATGTCCTTTTCTGGATTCTGACAAAGGCCGCGTGAAATGTTAGTACATAGTCTATTTCCTTTAATGTCCAAGTTAGGTAAAGCCCAATCCCAGGGGGCTTTCGGTGGGTCAACAGTAGACATCATCCTGGGCCGTGAATTTAGACCAGTCATAGTTGAGTTACAATGATTTTCATCGATGAAACCCAAGTTTCATAGGGTTTGAACTAAAATAGACATTGGTTTTGTTGGTACCAGGTAACGTTCTAAACTATAGCTGCAGTGGAAGGAATTAACCAGATAGTTACAGGAGAGTTGGTTGCCCTATCAGAGCAAGAATTGGTACACTGTGACAGGACTTATAACACTGGTTGCAATAGAGGGCTTATGGATTATGCATTCCAGTTCATCATAGACAACGGTGGCATGGACACCGAACAAGACTATCCTTACCTTGATGTCTCTCTTGAATGCGACCCGGCCAAGGTTAGTCATCGTATTGCATTGCACTTTCAGTCAGAATACTTGTTCTAACATATTCCTGGCTTGTGGATTATTGCAGAAGAAGGCTAAGGTAGTTACAATTGACGGGTACGAGGATGTTACTCCTTATGATGAGAAAGCGTTGCAGAAAGCTATATCGCATCAACCAGTCAGCGTAGCCATTGAAGCTGGTGGCATGACTTTACAATTCTACCAATCGGTAAGCTATCCTGTACTAATCAATGGAAGAAGAGACTTTGTTTCAATTTTCTAGCTGATTCTTATCATTTCCTTTTGACTTTTACAGGGTGTTTTTACTTGTGAATGTGGGACAGCTCTAGACGACGGTGTGGTTGTTGTTGGGTATGGCACAGAGGATGGTGTAGATTATTGGACAGTGAGGAATTCATGGGGAGACACAAACTTACTCAACACACTCACTGGCAAATGTGGAATTGCAATGAATTGATGATTATTTCCTCCAAGGACAGAGACCTTTCAAAGGATTGCTACGTTACTGCAAAATCCTTTTTAACAGATGGATTACAGTGTGAGATCAAACACAAGAAAGGATTATAATTTTTGGGGAATGTTTTTAAAACAGCGAAGAGCTTTAAAACAAAAGGAAGAGGTAAAAAAATGTTTAAGATTTAAAGTTTATTAAACCACTATAAAAATAATAAATAATAAATAATAAATAATAAATAAAGTTAATTATAAAAAAAATTAGACTTTTGTTAATTTTTCAGTTATGGTTAGAACTTTAAAAAGTAGTAATAAAATGTCTAAACTTTCAATTTTTTCAATTTTAACCTGAGCTTCAAAAATTAGGAATAAAATATTCAAACGTTTAATTTGTTTTCAATTCTAAAATGACGTTAATGTTTTTGTTAAATTTATCGACGTGATTTGCCACATATTTTATAAATCTTATAATGCAAACTGAGAACTACGTATGTATGAGGACTACGCCAAGAAGAGGATAAGACTAAGCCAAGAAGAGGATAAGGATCTATCAAGGATAAGGATCAGCCTCTGGAAATATGGAGTAACTTTAAAGAGAAGTTCGCATTCTCTTTTGTTCCTAAGATTATGCATTTCAGTTTTAGTTTTCTAAATTTACGTAGCTGTTGTAGTTTTTTAGTTTCAATTGTTATTTGCATGGCTATTTATAGCTGACGTTTTGGAATTAATAAGATATCAGAGTTTGAATTCAACTTTATAAATCGGAGAGAGTCCTGTGGGAAGAGATTTCCCATCGTTCAAAGAGAGATTGAACATCCTTCACAGAGGTTGCACCAAATTGGTATCAGAGCAATTTCGATCTGTGCACCTCTTCATATGCCAAAAACAAAGAGTGGCCAAACCTACAATTCCATGGAGCAAGTCACAAACGCAAACCCCAATCCTACCTTGCAACAATAAGTGGAGCATATTATTCGTACATTGGATGAGATGACACGACGATTGGACGCGATGGATGAACGACGAAGCCGAGAAGAATCAAGAGGACCACGAAGAGATCAAAGAGCTCAACGGGAAGACAATCCAACTGAAGAAAGTGATCAAGGAGACAATGATGAGGTGCTAATGGGCGGCTGTCAAGGAAGAGAATGAAGAGATTGGTATGAAAGGGAGAATTATCGTCGAGGATGGCAAAGACACAATCAGAACCATCAAATGGAGCCTCTGGATGATATGACTAAGCACTTGAAGATTGACGTTCCTGATTTTTTAGGAAAACTTGACCCTAATGCCTTCCATGACTGGCTTACTGCCATCGAAGATTATTTGAATGGTTTTCAGTTTCAGAAAATCAAAAAGTGAGATTTGTGAAGATGAAACTTAAAGGCCCAGCTCGTGTATGATGGAGCAACGTAGAGGAGCAACTTCGCGCCACCTTCAGTCTCTGAGTAGGAAGAAATGAAGGAACGATTGCAGGTCAAATATTTACCAATCGATTATGAACAAATTGTTTACCAAGATATGTTGTAGCTGAGGAAAGGGTTGCGATCCACCATCGACTAGTACACTGAAAGATTTCATGAACTTATGGTGAGGAGTAAAGTTGTAGAAACGAAGTCACAAACACTAGCCCATTACCTGAATGGACTAAAGACCGAGATTCGAAGAGAAATGCTAACAGCTCGGATTTACAATGTTGAGGAAGCTTACCAGTTGGCTCTTCAATTCAAAAAGTGGTTAAACTCCAACAGTTTCAAGCGGCCCCAATTCTTTGAAGTTAGAACTAGCCGCTCGCCACTAGTTCCTACAGTGAAATCAACACCAGTAGTAGTTGGGTCCAAAGGGGCAGTCGCAGCAGACTTGAAGAACAAAGCTAAGGTATTTGGGGAGGGCCCTCAGTGTTACAAGTGCAAAGGTTTCAGTCATTTTGCCATAGTATGTCCAACACGTGACCAGAAAATCGCCTATGTGTGTGAAAAAGACATGACAATGGCTGAGGATATTACTGAAGAAGATGAAGCAGCTGATGTGGAAGAGGACAATTTGGAAGAGGAGCGACTGGCAGCTACCAACCTCCCTAGCTGTGTCATTCAGCGGGTGCTCGCAGGAAACAAAGGCAGACTTGAACCGAGCAGCCATTGTTGGAAGAGGCACAATATCTTTCATACAAAATTTGAAAAAGATGGCAAGGCTCTAAATGTTAGGATGAATGTAATCGCAGAAGATGTAGTTGGACAACTAAAATTGCGAAAAGAGGTACACCCAACTCCATATCAAATTAGTTGGATTAATGAGTCTAACTCCTTCCTAGTTAAACATCGTTGTCTTGTTAAATTCTCACTTGGTAAGAGATACACTGATGAGGTTTGGTGTGACATAATTCCAATAACTGTTTGCCATTTAATTTTGGGACGTCCATGGATGTATGACAGACGTGTGCTTTATGATGGATTTGAGAATACTTATTCCTTCAATTACGAGAGTAAGAGAATTGTGTTTGAGCCACTTCCCATCACTGAGTTTGAATCGTCAAAGACATCAAGCTTGATCCTCACCTTGAGCAAGTTTACTAAGACAATGTTGCAAGAGTAGATGGTAATCCTCCTAATTGACCGAGCTCCCAAAGAAGCAGATGGAGTGTTTCCGATTGAGCTAGCTGAAATGCTGCAAGAATATAGTGATTTAATGCCTGAAGAGCCACCCCACCGTTTACCACCTATGCGAGATATCCAGCATGCAATCGACCTAGTCCCTGGATCTACCTTACCTAACCTCCCACATTACAGAATGAGTCCCACTGAAAATGCAGAACTCCAATGTCAAGTCTAGGAGTTGTTAGACAAAGGTTTCATCCGTGAGAGCCTAAGTCCTTATGCCATACCTGCGTTGCTTACACCCAAGAAGGACGAAAGTTAGCATATGTGTGTTCATAGCAAAGCGGTAAATCTAATTACTATAAAATATCGATTTCCTATTCCTTGACTTGACGATATGTTGTATTTGTTAGGAGGAGCTAATGTCTTTACCAAGCTTGATTTAAGGAGTGGTTATCATCAAATTCGACTTCGCTCTGGAGACGAATGGAAGACGACCTTTAAAACAAAAGAGGGTCTTTATGAATGGCTTGTGATGCCTTTCGGCCTTACCAATGCGCCAAGCACCTTCATGCGAGTGATGACCCAAGTACTTAAACCCTTAATAAATTTGTAGTTGTTTATTTTTATGACATTCTTATTTTTAGTCGCGCAGTACCTGAACATTTCAGTCACCTTCGATAAGTACTGGACACGCTACGAAAAGAACAACTCTTCATCAACCGTAGCAAGTGTAATTTCCTTAAATCTCATGCCAATTTTTTGGGATTTATCGTGTCAAACAAAGGGTTTGCAGTCGATCCATCAAAGGTGAAGGCAATACTAGACTGGCCTACACCTCAATCTTTTTTTGGTGTTCGTAGTTTCCATAGGCTTGCAACTTTCTACAGACGATTTATTCAATGGTTCAGTACTATTATGGCGCTAATAACTGAATGTTTAAAAGCCAAGACTTTCCAATGGACACCTACGGTAGCCCAAGCATTTGCAGAAATAAAAAACAAAATGTCTACTGTACCAGTACTCAAGCTACCGAATTTTTCTAAGATTTTTGAAGTAGCTTGCGATACCTTTCATGTCGGAATGGGGGGGGGGGGTTCTCAGCCAAGAAGGACATCACATAGCCTTCTTTAGTGAAAAATTAAATAAGTCTCGCTGAAAATATTCAGCTTATGATGTGGAATTCTATGCATTGGTGCAAACATTAAAACACTGGAGACCATATCTCATTCACCGTGAATTTATGGTACTCACTGACCATGACTCACTCAAGCACCTTCAATCTCAAAATTGACTGAATGCGAAACATGCTCGATCGTTTGATTATTTACAACAGTTCGACTTTACTATCAGGCATACCATGGGAAAGACGAACAAAGCTGCGGATGCTCTCAGCCGATGACTTCCTTACCGTTTTTTCCATAAACACTATAGGATTCGAGGCTATGAAGGACCAATATGCAACTGATCTGGACTTCCAGGCAGTATGGAATAATCTCCAAGTTAATCCAAATTCGGTGGTACATGATTTCGCTATTTGGAATGGCTTCCTCACCAAATAGTCCCGTATTTGTGTCCCGACTGGGTCCATGAGGGAATTTATTGTCTGCGAGTTACATGGTGGAGGGCTCGCAGGACATTTTGGCTATGACAAAACTCTTGCGATTGTTGCCGATTGTTTTTATTAGCTCCGAACGCGCCAAGATGTGTATAAAGTCATTGATCGATGCCGAGTATGCCAATTAAATAAGGGGGTTAAGTAAAATACAGGACTTTATACTCCTTTGCCAATTCTCCATTGTCCATGGGTTGACATAAGCATGGACTTTGTGTTGGGTCTTCAAAAAACAATTCGGAACAACGACTTGGTGATGGTGGTTGTTGATCGATTTTTGAAAATGGCCCATTTTGTGCCATGTCGCAGGACTTTTGATGCATCCCAAATTGCAGCGTTATTCTTTAAGAAAATTGTCATACTACATGACCTTCCAGTTACTATAGTTTTTGACCGTGATGTGAAGTTTGTTAGTTATTTCTGGAAAATGTTGTGGGCAAAAATGGGAACGAAGCCGTCCTTCTCAAGTGCATTCCACCCGCAAACCGTTGGCCAAATGGAGGTTACAAATCGTAGTTTGGGAAATTTACTCAGTTGTTTAATCCAAGATCATGCTATTAGCTGGGATTTAGTCTTACCGCAGGCTGAATTTGCATTTAACAATTCCATCAATCGGACTACCAGAAAATCACCATTTGAAATAGTCTATGGTTTAAATCCAAAGACAGCACTAGATGTTAGCCCCTTACCATTGCCTCTTCGCGTCAATAAAGCTGCCCTCGACTTTTCAAAATATATGTCCACCATGCATGAAGATGTGCGGCAACGAATTGCCTTACGAGCAGAAGAGTATGCTAGTCGAATCAATTTGAAAAAACAAAGACAAGCAATTCAAGGTACGAAATATAGTGATGATTCGACTTCGGGCAGAGCGTTTTCCACCAGGAAGTTTCAGTGAACTTCATCCTCGGAGGGCAGGACCTTACCTGGTTATTAAGAAGCTTAGCAATAATTCATATCTGATTGATCTTCTCCACGACTACCATATCAGTCCTATTTTTAATGTGGAAGATTTAACAGAATTCAGAGGAGAAGAAGTCAAAGTTGATGCCACACCAGAATCACCAATCCGACTACCAAATGAGCACCAGTGCATGATGAGATTGATTTTATCCAAGATCACCAATTTGTGTCAACAAGACGGGGCAGATATCACAAATTTTTAGTTCACTAGAAGAAAAAACCATTATCTGAAACTGTGTGGCTCCATATTGATGAGATCCTTCGTTTAATCCCCGCTATATTAGATGAGTACCTGCAACGAAACTTGCCGGAGGCAAGTTCTTCTAGGGGGATGAAACTGATGCAAACTGAGAACTACGTACGTAAGAGGACTACGCCAAGAAGAGGATAAGACTAAGCCAAGAAGAGGATAAGGATCTGTCAAGTATAAGGATCTGCCACTGGAAATATAGAGTAACCTTAAAGAGAAGTTCGCATTAGGTTTTGTTCCTACGATTACGCATTTCAATTTTAGTTTTTTAAATTTACGCAGCTGTTGTAATTTTTTCATTTCAATTGTTATTTGGATGGCTATTTATAGCCGACGTTTTGGAATTAATAAGATATCAGAGTTTGAATTCAACTTTATAAATTGGAGAGAGTCCTTTGGGAAGAGATTTCCCATCATTCAAAGAGAGATTGAACATCCTTCACAGAGCTCGCACCATCTTAACTATTAATACACGTTCTAGAGTTAATTATGTTAAAGTACATCAACATTTTATACGAGAAAAGTTGGGAGTGACAATTTCATTTGTTGGGTCCAACGACCAAGTTTCAAACATGTTAACAAAGGACTTGGTGGAATGCGTTTCTCGCTTCTGGTGGGCAAGATGAGTGAGCATCTGCCTGTTTTTAGTTTTTGTACAAAACCGTTGTTGGGTTGCTGTAGCTTACAAATTCTAAGTTTTATTTGAGTTAATGGGTAGTTTCGTTGCAATTGCGTCCATTTTGGAAACGATGCCACATTCATCGTGGACACTGAACAGTAACAAATTGACAAAATCTTGTGAAGAGTCCACGTCAACGTTCTAATACTTTTATTTTCCGTTGCGGTTGACCGTCACTCACATAACAAGAAAACAAACGATGCAGTCATGATCATGATATGGTATGAGCGTGACCCTTTCCTACTCATTCAAAGCAGCAACTGCATTTGGTGTTTCGTTCCACTTTCTCTGATTGAAAGTCCATTCATCGTTTTTTGTCGAACTCGCCTTCTAGACTTTTTTTGCATATCCATCCATTTTGAAACCAATGAATCCGCATTTATTTTAAGAAGTTGGCTTTATTTACTCTCATTTAACAAAAAGGATTTCAATTTTGATTTTTCGTATCAGTCATATAAGAAAATTCTAATATTTTGTACTATACAAAAATACGGTTAAATTTGTAAATTTAGAAATATTAAAGGATTAAATCAAAAGGATTTTTATGTTAATATTTTTTTAACCTGAAAATAATTTTACAAAATAATTATTATCATTTCGGGTATTTGGTTTTGATATTACTGTATTATCCAATAAGTGAGGACCATAAAGTTCCACCTAAAAAGCTGTTCGAGAAAATATGCTAGTCCAAGGCAAAGGGACCATGTTGACTGTGGGCACACAACTCGTTGATGTCAATCTAAAAGCTTGATATTGGACTGAACCTTATTCTGATTTAAGAGTTTGTTCTGTAGAAAAAGAATTGCCTTTGTGCTTTCGTATCTTGGGTAGGGTGCTTTGGAAACCATAGTTTGTTTCCTTCAACAACAGTTGTTTACTTCAAGGATCTCCTGAATTGGTACCTGTTTACTCTAAAACTTAGAGAAACCGTAGAGTCTAAAATGTGCAAATTACCAACTGGCATCCCATTGATTGGATTTCCAGATCAGCCTCTTCAGGAAACGCAGAAACAAGAGCAGACACCGCAAGATCCACGGCTTGCTGTGATTGGAGGTACTAATGACAACATCGGACAGAAGCCAGGGCAAGTGGTGGTCAAAGGTGGTGGGGAAAACCCCGAAGCGGCAAGTGAAAACTCTGAATCTGAGTGGCTGATATCAATCGAACGAAAGCTTAAACAAGCTAGAGAAGACGACGCTGATAGTTCATGTTCAGAACTATGCATCTACAAAGTCCCTCCCTCCATACGTAATGGTGATTACAAAGCTTTTGTCCCCCTGAATGTGTCTCTGGGACCGTACCACCATGACAAGAAACATCTGCGCCAAATGGACCGCCACAAGTGGCGTTTCCTTCGCCGTGTCCTGGAGCGTACTAATCAGGACATAAAGGTATATCTTGATTCTGTTAGAGACGTTGAAGAGAGAGCTCGGTCATGTTATGAAGGGCCAATTCCTCTTAGCAGCAATGAGTTTGTTGAAATGATGGTACTCGATGGTTGCTTTGTTCTCGAACTCTTCAGAGGTGTTGATGAGGGATTCGAGAAACTTGGTTATCCTAGAAATGATCCCCTTTTCGCAAGGCTTGGCTCGATTCTTTTAATTCAGAGGGATATGATTATGTTAGAGAATCAGCTTCCTTTCTTTATTCTCGACCGCCTTCTGAAACTTCAGTTAGAATGTCATTCCCAGAAAAATGTTGCCGAGTTGGCTATCAAGTTCCTTGGAGGAGAAAAAGCTTTTGACCTCCCGTCTGATGCAGGCCTGCATTGCCTTGAAATTTTTCGGAGAGGCCTCTTGAGCGGATCAAAACCTGATCCCCTATTGTACATAAAGAGATCGTCACCTAATAGTGACGTTCCGAATAGACGACATCAAATGATCCCTTGTGCGACGGAGCTCAAAGATTCTGGTATCAAATTCAAGAAGAGGGAGGCAGATCGATTTTGGGATATAAAATTCGAGAATGGCATCCTGTGGATTCCTCCAGTCTCGATTGATGACCGTACCAAGTCACTTTTTCTCAACCTCATAGCATTTGAGCAGTGCCATTTGGGTTGCAGCAACTATATAACCTGTTAT